>JAJTWR010000149.1:0-73219 GCA_021613335.1 Whitmania pigra | reverse complement strand
ATTTTGACGGGTCACCACTGTAAGGAACATCCTTCCAGGGGTCCGGCAAAATCGACGTGCATCCTCTCTCATGCACTATTCGGTATTGGCCATGGTGACGGTTCATTCCTTGCAGGAATTTTTCAGCATCCTGACAAGCGCTGCAATTCTTCACCTGCTTTTCAATATCCCTGTCAATGCCCTGCCAGTAAACGTACCTTCGAGCTGTCAGTTTCATCCGTGTGCATCCTGGGTGACCCTCATGAAACATTTTCTGAACTCGATATCGTAGCGCCAAAGGAACAACTGCTTGCAATTTTAGAAAAAGAACTCCATCATGCATTGACAGGTCTTTAACACGACTGTAGAAGGCATGCTTCAACGATCCAGCTCGAAAATCTGGCCAAAGTCCTAATAGCACGGCTTGCACAATAATCTGTAGTTCGTCACTTTCGGTCATCTTCCGAATGTCCGTGTGAGTTACTGGTAACTGGTGGATTACATCACTGCGAAGTGATTGAATGTTCTTCTCAATCTTTGCGATGATGACATCCTCTGGCGATTTCGAAGCGATGAGTCGGTTACTGCATCGGCTTGTCCAAAGTGGTCCGTCTTCCTGTACTCAATCCTGAAATCATAACTAAGTAGTGAAAGCTCCCATCTTTAAAGTCAATTAGCTGAATGAGCGGACACTACTGTCTTTGATCCAAAAATTGACAGCAATGGTTTATGGTCTGTCAACAGCATACAGGTATCGATGAAATTTCCTAACAGCGAAAACCAGTTAAAGATCTTTTTTTTCAATCTGCCCGTAGTTCTTCTCTGCTTTTGTCAGGCTTCTTCCTGCATGCGTTATGGTCTTTTCCGTACCGGTCGGAAATCGGTGTGAGATCACCGCACTTAGTCCACACTCAGCAGCAACCACGATATCCATTTCAGGTCTGAAATGTATTATCATTAGATCCGACTGTAGCACCGTCTTCAGTTTGTCGAAAGCCCCCTGATGCAGCTAAGCAGTCTACAAAAAGTTGTCTTCCTTCTCCAAGTCATCCAGGAGTTCTTTTATGGATTGCATCTCTGGAACAAAAGACGAATCAAAACTTATCATGCCAAAGATGGATTTTAACTGCTTCTTGTCCTTGGACGTCGGCATTTCGGCGATCGCGTGAATTTTGTATGGGTCTGGTCGACGTCCATCCTTGCTAAACCGATTCCCTAGTAACTTGATCATCTTCTTAGCAAACGAGCATTTCTTCTTTCGGACACGAAATCCACACTCTGCGATACTCTTGAAATGGGCGTGAACGTTCCGGTTGTGCTCCTCCAATGTTGTACCACTCACGATGTCGTCCAGGTACGCTGCACAACCTTGTACTCTAAGCGTGCATGCCGTCAATAGCTTCTTGGAAAATGCCGGTTGCTCATTAGGAGCTGCTGGTACTGAAACATTTCCTTGTGTGTCTTGATAATCACCAGTTCCTTTGAGTCTTCATTGACTTTCATCTGCAGGTATGCATCTGCCAAGTCAATCTTAGTGAACCATGCGCTTTGGTTCAGGTGAGAGAAGATTCTTCTGGAGTCGGCAGTGGATGTTGGTGTGTCTCTAGTGCTTTATTCAGACCCGTCTTGAAGTCGGCGCAGATCCTGAGAGTCCCATTCTTCTTGTGAACGATAACTATCTATGCAGCCCAATGACTGTAATCTAACTTCTTCAGAACTCCTGCTTGCACGAGACGATCTAACTCGTGAGTGGAATCTTCCTCGGCCTACAGATTTTTATTGTCTATTTTTTATTTATTTATTTTTTTATTTATTAAAACTAAAAAAGAGTGACAAGTGACCGCTAACACAAATTGGTGTCAGATAATCTGTACATATAGAGTGCATATACCAAATTTAAGTCAATTAAATTGTTAGAAACTTTTTCAGTGTTTGAAATGCAGGCCTTAAATCGACTATGAGTTGTAGAGATAATAATATCTGGGGGTAGACAGTTCCAGGGTTTCGCGATTCGGTTGGTGAAGAAATGAAGCCTAGTTGAAATAGTTGAGCACTTTTCATGGCGTAGACGTGTATGACCACGTGTGCGAGATAACAGGAAATCGGGGAATTTGGGTATGATGCAGTGAGTGAAGCTGTGTAACATTTTGCGACAGAGGCATAAATCATAGATGAGGCGTCGGTGTTCCAGTGTCTTGAGTCCGAGTTTCTGAAGTCTGCTCATATAAGGTAGATTTCGTAAACCTGATATAGCCCTTGTGAAAAACCTTTAGATTCGCTCGATATTTGTTATGAGCTGCTTGTTATGCTGCAAAAGAAATTCGTCGCGTTTCTTGTTTTCTTCGTCTCGTCGTCGATTTTCTTCATCGCGACGACGACTTTTTTTTATGAACATCGTCATCACAGAAAGAAACTTATCTTTGGATCCAATCCTCGTCGCCAAAATCTCTGAGATTCCGAAGAATACAAAGTTAAACGTAAAAGTTTATTAACAAGTAAACAAAAGACGATCCACGGTCACTACACGAGAGAGAGAGAGAGAGAGAGAGAGAGAGAGAGAGAGAGAGAAAAAGCAGGAGTAGTGTTTTATTAACGTCCGTTGCATAGCTAGATGATTAGGACGGTGCAGCGGGGTTTGAATCCGTGAGAGGCGCAGCTTTAACCATTAGGCCATCAGGGCGCAGAGTTTATAGAACATGTTCCATTGTGTTCATGGCACGCTCCACTCTCATTGGTTCCTCAAAAGAACATTTAAGCAATTAGTTGTGCAAATTTTGAATAGAACTTTAACTGGCCGTTCAGATACTAGATTGAAATAAATAAATAAAATATATCTAACCGATAACATAAATATTAGGCAGTTTAACTAAACCTGAATTTTACTCCGAGATTCTTTATTCGTCAAAAATCAAAATTTAATAGATGAACTGCAATCTATAAATCCATAAACATTTCATTTTATTTATTAACAAGTTATACTGTGATTTACTTATTCTCAATTTGCGGCGCGCCCCAACAAAGCGGAGCTAAATTGCCATTTCATTTGAAAGTCTTCGTAGTAGGAAAACTTGTATTTCCAATAAAATACATTAAGTCATTATAAATTATTTTAATTAATTAAAATCTTCGTAAGAACGGCAAATATTGTGCTTGTGGAAATATGATATTTGAAATGGACATATTACCTGCGGAAACATGCCATTTGATGTGCAAAGGAAACAAATTCTGTGGGGGCATACATTCCTATTCTGTTTATGTCGGTAAGCACTTAAAAACTACTGCAAGTTGGACCACGGTCAACTAACACTTTTTATAATGTGCACTTCTGTTGTATCCTGCGGGTGTCTTCATATTATTGAAATAATCAAATATCATAATAATCATCATCATGAATAATAAGTGCATTTAATAACAATAATAAAATCTATGTATATATAAAAGTGGGTATCGGTTTATGAAAAAGCAATTGGCAAAAAAATCAAATCACGTAATTAATTAATAACCAATCAATTAATTCTTTTCAACAAATGTTTGAAATTCCGATGTACTATAGCGGCTGTTTGTTGCTTCAATGCAGTTAACATCCCACTGCCCTATTTTTACGGCTGTTTTCGCACTGGCATTAATGAAAACCATACATTTAGTAAACACTCTATGACGGTGAAGAAATGTCCTCAAACATGTAAACATTACCCGTTTGCAGTATTACAGGTACCTCGTATTTTTGTATTTAATTTTATTTTTGTGCACATGTGTATTTCTTTAATTGGAATATAAGCAATCTGTATAAATTATAATATCCAATCTAAGTGGACATTTGTAGGAGAAGTTTATCACTCCATTTGAACCGCCTAATGCCTAATTTCAGAAATCAGATCAGCAAAGTGAACAATTTTAAAAATTTCTATTGAACATTATTTTAAAAATGTATTTTAATGTTCGAGAGGTAAAAATGCATGCTTTGCATGCTATTAGTGGTACACCCAGAATGATTTTCTGGAGTCGATTTGTTAGATCATTTTGTTAGGTATTTTTTTTCAGAGATGAATTTTCTTGCGTTATTATTATTGTTATTATTAGAAAAAATTAGCACGTGTCAATGTCATAAATTATAAGTCACTCGCAAATGACTCCTTATCCGACAAAATCAAAACAAAAAAAAACAAAAATAAACTCAAAAATTTAACTGTAAATTAAAAAAAAAAACTTTTTGCAATCTTTGTGTACCAATCTTGTCATCAACTTTTATGTCCTCTGGTCTTTGAGTATGTACAGACAGAAAGAGGAGAAAAAGGACAAACTAAATATTTCATTACCCTTGTCAACAACTTAAACAACAAAATCAAATCAGCTCTCTTTCTTCTGTAACATAAACTTGGCAATTTCAGTTTTTCTAATCTCGATTGGTAAGGAAGGTCCCAGCAATATTGTCTTAATTTTTTAGCTCTTCTTTGTACTCCTATCACATCAATCAATTCCTGGGCTCCATACCTGCACTCCATATTCCAACTGAGACCTCATCAAAAACTTATACAAGCCCACAAAAGTAAGATCCGACAAATGCTTAAAATTTCTTACTATTATACCTAGCATCAAGTTTTATTTCTTGACCCATGAGAGGATGTGCTATTTTGAATCTGAGTCTACAATAATTCCAAGGCCCATAAACGAAACATGTAAACTGGAATTTCGTAATTTGCTCCATCTAGGTCTGATAACTTCTAATTATCACTTATTTAACAACTCCCTACAACCCTCACCTGGAAGCTTTGTCTCGACACCTAGTGTCTAATTACCAATCCACACAACTACCGTGTGATTCACCCCGTACCTATCCAGCTTGAAGAGTAGCTTTTCATGCGGTATCTTATCAAAGGCCTTTTCCAAGTCTGTATAAATTACATCGACTTCATCACCAGCCTCCACTGCTCTGGTAAGGGTATCCATAAATCTGAGCATTTTGAGAGTCGTAGAACGAGATGGTAAAACCCAAACTGGTTTTGAGCAAAAAGATTGTTTCTTGAAAAGTGAGCTAAATGATGGTCTTTAATGATTGATTCGAATATTTTACAACATACCGATGTCAACAGGTCTATTGTTTAAGACTGCATTTTTTATCCCTTTTTTGCACAATGGCACCACATAAGTAGATCTTCAGTCTTCCACCATCTCCCATGACTGAATAGTACAATTGAAGATGTGTTTAAAATACCACTTTATGGATTCCCGTGTGCCACGACCACCTCTCTGTGACCGTGATCGGTAATACCTCTACCGCCAATATTACCAAAAACAACTGGTATAAGCATCAAACCAAACTTTATTACAACTTTTCATCACGTCAACTGCAGATAACCGGCCTCTTTCCCGCTCGTCGGGCTAGTCTTATATCGTTTTTCTAGAGTTAATTATTTAAATATATTCATAAACGCAGACAACCAATCGGATAACTAAGTACATAAATAACGTCCAATCAAAATTCAAGGAAATAGGTTACTGCGCACAAAAGCCCCCCAATTATGATACACAAAATTAGGTCCACATGCATATCTAATAAAGGAACAACTAAGCGCCTTACAAATATTAATTATTTGATTAAATTAATTTACAAACAATTCTTAAACGATGACAAAATTAATTAAATATGTCCAACAAGCCACAAACAATATAATCAAAAAGGAGGATATTAAACTTGTCATGACAGTCTTCTAGACCCAGTCGTGACACCGTGTTTCTTTTAAAATTTTTGGATGAATCCCGCTGATTTGCTACCATTGAGATCTTTCAATTTCCTACACAGTACATTTATGTTAATCCGAACCTCCTCCATCTCGACAAACAGGAACTGTGATTAAAGACAGGAGTCACTTCGGAACTTGAATCTGTAATATACACTGATGCTAAAAAGTCTGCAAATGCCTGAGTCTTCTCCTTCCCTCCAATCAAATCGATATCGTTCACTGAGATTGTATTGATTGCATCTTCTTATTTTTTTTGTACATAATTCCAGAATATGTTTGGATTTGATTTGAATTTGATTGGTAACCGATTCCGAGTTTCCATATTTAGCTAAACAGACAATTTCTTATTATGCCAATAATATCTGTTTAAACATCGAGAAATTGATCATTAAAACCAAATAATAATATTGATAATATAGATCTAACCGATAATATGTATTATTTACCAATATTTGCCTTTTAGAAGACCCAATCTCCCTGGATATGCCATCGAATAACGAAATTATTATTTTGCCTATAGAATGAGAATTGGTGTATATGCTTGAAAAAATTTCCCAAAAGTTACGTACAATTCAAATCCTCAGATTGCAGTATGTATTGCACTGGGGAACACTTTCGTTATTGCGGTGAAGTAGAAAAAGGATCTGTGTATTCAAGTGACAACATTTCCATCTTTTTCTAGAATTGATCTCAATCAAAAAACTACCACATTCGCAGAAATACAAAGTTTTTTATGCATTTGAGTTTTTTAGCCTGTCGGCAAAGCAGAGGATACATGGCGTGTTCGGATTTTCTCCAATGCGAGGATTCGGACGCCTACAATATGTTCGGATCTTGTGATAATAATAATAATAATAATGATAATAATAATAATAATAATAATGATAATGATAATAATAATAATAATTAATAATAATAATAATACTAATAATAATAATAATAAGAATAATAATAATAATAATAATAATAATAATAATAATAATAATAATAATAATAATAATAATAATAATAATAATATAATAATAATAATAATAATAATAATAATATAATAATAATACTAATAATAATAATAATAATAATAATAATAATAATAATAATAATAATAATAATAATAATAATAATAATAATAATAATAATAATAATAATAATAATAATAATAATAATAATATATAATAATAATAATAATAATAATAATAATTAATAATAATAATAATAATAATAATAATAATAATAATAATAATAATAATAATAATAATAATAATAATAATAATAATAATAATAATCCTAATAATAATAATAAATAATAATAATAATTAATAATAATAATACTAATAATAATAATAATGACGATGATGATGATGATGATGATGATAATGATAATGATAATGATGATGATGATGATGATGATGATAAAAGAAGGATTCACCGAAGAATATTGCTTTGAATTGGGTAAAAAACATTTGATCGATGTTGTTTTTCTGTTTTGTTTTAGTTTATCTTCATCAGTATAATAATGAAAATTCTTGCTTATTTTCTAGAATGCAAGACTTTTAGATATCAACTTAATAGTTTAATTTTCGAAAATTTACTAATCAGTTTTTAGATTTACAAAGTATATATTTTTTACTAATTGAAACAGAAATATCTAGTGAATGCAATTATGACAAGTTTCGATAACAATTTAATCATATCGTGTTGGTGAATATACTTGCAGACGAGAACATGATCAGAGGCTATAAAAATTTAAGTAAGTGAATCATACCATGAAATTTTGTATTTGTAATAATTCTGTTACATGCTAATGGCAATCGTTCTGCAGAATTTGAGACATATTTATTCACATATGTATTATTATAAGCGTACATTTTCCAGCAACACGAGAAATGAGACTTGCTCGTCATTCTTTCTTGGATGAATATTTGAAGTACTTATATGTCGCTGTTCCAATCCTTACGCTTTTCTTTGTTTTGATTTTTCGGTTAGTCGTATTAAATAAAATAGGAATGAATTCCTTAACACGTAATCGAACTTTGTTTCTGTTTTGTAATGAAGCGCCTCTGGAAGAGCAACTGATGAACGTTCTTACTAGCCAGACGTATACTGATGAGGCTGATGGAATTTTAACGTGCAACAACAATAAATATGGATGCAAGGTTTACAAAATTAAAGTAATCATCTGCTTCTAGGTACTTCAGAATGCAGTAGGATTTTATTCATTTCACTAAAAAAAATCGGATAATACAAATAGATCTTGTCGATCACGCAATACAATTTGCGTCAGGGTAAATGTGAGAAAAATTAGTGATGCCACTTCCTAAATAGTTAACATCAAAATATTTATTTTGTTATACTTATTTATTCGGTCAGAAAAAATGTATTTGTGATATCAACCGAGCATCTCATCTAAAAATCATTTTGAAATCAATGAAAACATTTTGATTTTATTATTGATTTTAATCAATCATTAATAAACCCTTTAACAAACCTGAAAGTCAAAAGAACAAAAGTATGATTCAAGAAAAATTCATATTAACAACTCATTACATCCTAATAAGATATTGAAATAACCCGCGGGGTCCGCAAATTAACAAGTTAACTAATAAGTTTATTAGAGCAAGTATTCAGTTAACGGAACTAAATAACGGAAGTTAAGTGTTTAAGGATTTGAGGTACTCAAGGACGCAAATGGATATTTGGGCTTTTGAGTTGTCTGGACTGGTCTCGTTGTGTTATAATGTTTTGACTACCCAGAAAAACACACTGAATATAATTCTAATTAAATAATTAATTAATAATTATTTATCTAATTAATTATAAAATAAATTAATCTAATTAAATAATCAATAATTAATTAATTATTATTTAATAATTTAATTAATTAATAATATTTAATAATTTAATTAATAATTATTTAATTAATAATTAATAATTATTATTTATATTATTATATTTATATATTTACAGTTATTACAATTATTATTAATTAATTAATTAATTGTTAATTAATTATTATTAATTATTAATAGATTGGGTAATAATTATTTAATTATTAGTTAGGTAATGATTAATAGTTAATTAATAATTAATAAATAATTAATACTGAATTAATTATTAATGCACTGTTATTTATATTATTATATATATTTATAGTTAGTATAATTATTAATTAATTAATTGATTATTAATTATTAATAGATTTGGTTATAATTATTTAATTATTAATTAGGTAATTGATTATTATTAAATTATTACTTATTAATTAATTAAATTATTTATTAATAATAAATTAATAATTATTATGTATAATAAAATTAAATTAATTATTTATTTTTAATAAATTAAATATTAATTACTATTTATTAAATTAAATTAATTATGTATTATTAAGCCAATTATTTATTAATTATTTTAATTATTTATTAATAATTAATTTTTTATTAATTTTTTTATTAATTTTTAATTTATCATTATTAATTATTATAATAATAATAATAATAATTAATTTATAAAGCGCCGTGTGCATAGCGTCAGAGGCGCCTTGTATATTATGTATATAATGTTTAATTTATTATCAATAATTAATTATTTTACTGTTTTAAATAATTAATTAATACTGATAATTGATTAATTAATTATTAATTATTAACTTAATTAAGCGTATATCCTTTATTATTAATTATATCCTTAATTATGAATAATTAAATTTTGTTTTGGTCTATGATTTATTCGTAATCTATGATTTATGCAGATTCTTGACCTTCAGGAAAAGTACAAATGAATTAAAATCTCAGACTCTTTCTTGTTTCATTCCATCACCTTCAAGTATAATTGAACATCGATCAGCAACAATAGATACAATCATATTGTTATTTAAAAATAAATTTCATCAATGGTTAGAAATTTTAAAGATATAAGAAAAGCTCTTTTACAGTTCATGTTTGCTTGTAACTGATAGACAAATGTTTTCACCAACCTTTAGTTCAGAATGAAAGTCGATTAATGCATTTTTCACCAATAAAAATGTAAAATCTTTTAAATATTGCGTTACGAGTCTTTTCAAAACTTGAAGAATTATTTATCAGAGGATTGCACTTCTTCCTAATTTATCGCTTCCAGTTTTACTCAGCGTTCGTTTGCCGTAACCAATCACAGATTCATTTTTCGCTTGCAAGATGGAATGAAACGTAGTGGCACATTGGAACAGCTCAACCATTTCTATGTCATAAGGACTATTTTTTTTTGTCTCTCGCCAACCCTTTCTCCTCAGATATGCCTTTCAAAAATCCCAAAATCGCTATTTTATTGAACAAATGCAAAACTAATTTTTGAACGATGTTTAAACCAAAATTTAAACGATGCAATTTGAACACTGCAACACATTCTTTGCATCTGACTATTGGTAGCATAACTTAAAGTACTGGAGTCGTAATAGTACGTAGCTCTTACAGCTCGGTCAAGCTAAGTTAAAAACTCTAGATATGAATCAAATATTGAATCATTCTAAAACATAAAATAATATTTGTTAAGAGGCATGAGAATTGCAGTTAAATTAAATAATTAAATATTTGAGCATTTATATATAACAACATTTTTGAAAAAAAAAACGTCATTCAAAAAAGAAAGAAAAAACACAACAAACAAACGCTGTGTGCTGGCTGAGAGAATGGATTCTCATAGATATAAATACGTCAATAACCCAATCGACCAATTGAAATATTAACACCTATATTATTCTATCTTCAATACTATCATCAGCATCAGCATGACATTCTTCTTTGCTTATAGATTAGTGATGTTTCTGTCTATATTTTCAGGTTAATACATTTTGTCTGTTTCTAGTTTTAATGACAGGGCATCAAAAGCATAGTGTAGATATTATATCATACCATTTGCGCAGTCGAGATCACATCATATTGTTGTAAACTTAGATTTTTGGAAATTAATTAAGTTTATATTGCTAAAATAATTAAATTTATAAGTAATTATATTCGGCATCTTTTTCGGGGACGTGGGATCTGTTATTGCTACAGAAAAGCATTCTCGATATTCACCTGATATTCAGCGAGAATCCAAACAACTTAGAAGCAAATATCCATTTGCATCTTCTAAGTACCTGAATTCCTTAAACTCTTACCTTCGATTATTCAGTTCCGTTAACTGAATACTTGCTTAATAAACTTACTCTAAAACTTACTAGTTCCCGGACCCCAGGTTATTTCAATATTCAGAGTTACCATTAGCGGTCAAAAAAATGATGCAAAAACATTAGAAATAAATATAAACAAAACCAAATTACTCGCTTGAATCAAATAATCGGTTACTTATTGTTGCATCGTCTATAAAATGCAGACTCTAAAATTTAAAAGACAATTTTTCCGATCTTGCAGAATCAACCGCTGTGAACGTCGCGTTGGGAAAATCAGGTCTCTTTTGTAATAAGATCCCAGTTTCTGAGAAGTTGTTTGACGGGAATCTGACAACGAACGAATATGTAATGCCCGGGGGATTGCCTGCGGAATGCCCACGTTCTTATTTGAATATCAAATTGGTGAAGTATTACAGCGTGCAATATGTCAAAATATTCACTGGTCCAGGTCAGCACTGTGAAAGTTACAGAACTATGGATATTTTTTGTTTGTTTGTTAGTAGCGCAGGAAAAATCGTGGGCATTTTTTCTTTTTCTGATGAGTATTACAATGTTGTTATTAGTCGTAAACTTAGATTATATTTAAATTGTTGATTTGTGGAATGGCCCATGAGAAAACAAGAAGATGTAATTTTGTATGGCTTTAAAAAATTTAAGTTGTGCTAAATACGTCATGCGGTGTTTTATTAATCAATTGAAAATATTTACCAACTTGGTTATTATCCAGAACTTAATGATGAACTAGATAGGGTAGAAGTTTATTATATCAAAGAATTGCAATTCGAATTTTGTGCGGATTATGCACGTCGTGTTCCACCCTCGAGTGAAATTAGAATTAATTGTGCATACTCGAGCCAGTTATACGCAGAGATGCAGGTGAAGCTACGTCGAGCAGTTGGATTTGATATCGCCGAGGTTGAAGTTCACAGCTTAAGTAAGTGATATCTTTTGTTTGAGTCAGATATAGAGATGTAAAAAAACATGTTTTTTTGGTCCAAGTTTTTTTTTTATGTGTTTTTTATGGTTTGTTTTTATTGTTTCTTTATGTTTTTTTTGTTTTTTTTTTAATTTGTTGAAAAGTGATGGTTCATGATTAGTTAAACAAGTTTATTGCAACATAAGTAAAAATTAATACAAAACTAGAGCATCAGTGCTAATTTAAATCAAGTTCTGAGTCCATATCACCAAATAGTCTTCTGCTTCAGAGTTGTAATTACCTTCTGAAGAAGCTTACAGCTTTAAGTTTTTGGGAATAAAAACCAGTTTTGTAGCCCTATTTGTAGTGAGTTGGTTCCGTTTATCATTTTGGATAAATGAATGCACTGAAACACTGGGTATACTTAAGGAAGACTTTAACAAGTTATTCAAATGGGCAGAAGATTGGCAGATGCTTTTCAACGTAAGCAAATGCTCCATTATGCATATGGGATGCAAAAACACGAAAGTTGAATATGTATTTGGAGGAGGCATTCTGGAGCAATCTAATCATGAAAGGGATCTGGGGGTAATAATGCAGAACAATGGAAAAGCATCTCAACAGTGCATGGAAGTTGCTAAAAAAGCAAAGAGAGTACTTGGAATGATAAAGAGAACATTAGTGAGTAGGGACAAGTATGTAATACTAAGATTTTATAAGGCATTAGTAATCTGAGTACTGTGTGCAAGTGTGGAACCCTCATTTGAGAAAGGATGTAGAAGTGTTGGAAAGAGTACAAAAAAGGCAACCAGGATGATAGAAGGTTTTGGAAAGCTGAGTTACGAGGAAAAATTAAGTAGATGTAAATTAACAACTCTGGAAAAGAGAAGAAATAGAGGGGGCCTCATCGAGGCATTCAAAATGTTATCAGGAAGGGAAGGCCTTTTGCCTGAACAGTTTTTCGAAGCCACAAAAAGTTCCACTACCAGAAAGGCATTGAGAAATTTAAAAAATAATTATTTCAGGACAAGGGTGGTTTCTTTAGAACATCAAAACTTCATTTTCAAAGTTATAAATTTTTTTTTATTTTTATGTTTTTTTGTGTTTTTTTTTGTTATGAAATATTTCAAAAAGAACAAAACATTTTGAAATTAAACAACTGAAATATTTCACGCTCACATCTCTAGTCAGATATCAATCGATAGCTAATCTAATCGTTACCAAGATCTAGGACGGAGTCTCTAAAAAGGACGTCGTTGCTAAGGAATATTTAATTAGGGATTTTAATAATTAAAGATTCTTGTTTAGCAATTGATCAAATTAAGTTCTAATTGTTAGCTGCAGAAACAGACGACTTCCTATTGATTTATCGCGGTTGTTTTAGTAATATTACGGCGGACGTTTTTAAGCTTGACTGGGAGGCATGTCAGAGAAAATGCTTTGCGGAAGAACATAATTTTGCTGCCATAAAGGTACAATGACTGGCAGAGTTTGATAATTTCTCATTTGTTATTACCCATTAATGATGGCATTCACATTGAATTTCCACCTAATTACTGACTATAACATGTTTGCTAAACATTGATAAATTATGAACAATAACCTAACTATGTCCGTTATTAAATGGATGTTATTACATCTTGACGTTGGCAAATAAAATTTAAAAAAAACAAATTGATTTTTTTAATAAATTGATAGCTGATTTTAACAGGGAAACAGCCTTTGTGTCTGCACGGATTATGTAGCAGAAGAATTCCAGGTTGATGATAGTTATTGCGACATAATATGTGAAGTAGGCCACAGGGGCTGTGGAGGCGAAAACAGCTTTTCAGTTTACATGAGTAAGTATGTCAATATTATTTTTTAATCAGTAAATAGTAGTATACTCAGTTAAGATTATTGTTTGCTAATCGTTGAAGAACGCGCACTTCATTTGAAGAGACTTAATTTATCTTAATAATTTTAAATTATAATTAAATTACAGTCAGAATTGCATTGCCACATTACGACGGATGTTACTTTGTTACTAACGATTTCGTTAACGATGGACAAAAGTTGGAAAACGCAACAATTGGGAAATGCTTGCAGCTTTGCGACGATAAACATTTCGCCGTAATGATGGTTATTAAAATGGAATACCACATATATAGAATAATATAACTAATAATTAACTACATTAGTAATTGATACGTACTTTACGTTTGAATAATATTTAAAAACACTTTAAATATTCAACAATTAAGTTCACTGCAATAATTTGCAAGAATTGTTACCAATTTACACTGAAATATTATACATAATATAAACCAAATTATTGGATGATACGAATAATGTAGTTAATATAATGAAATACATAATGAATTCATAAAATAATTGATTAATATCCACATAAACAATAACTAAATTTAAATGTAGCATTTTCAGCCGCTAACAACAATCTTTTGTAATCCTAAAAGTTTCTACGCAACTAAAATTACTATGTACAGTGTCCAATTAAAAAACTCATTATTTCATAATATAAATTTGTCTAAATAAAATTAAATATAAAAATACACTTGATAAATGTTAACGATTAAATGTAATTATACTTAAAGAAGGGAGAATACTGCATTTGTAGAGACACTACATTACCATGGGATTATGTCAGGTCAACCGAGGGAACATGTTATTATACATGTCCCGGTAATAGGAAACACATTTGTGGTGGTAACCCATATGTTTCTGCTTATACAAGTATAAAGGCATTTCATTCTACTTTGCGATATTTATTTTAACAAATAATTTTAATAATTAATATTATATTATATTATATAATTATAATAATAATAATTTTAGTTACCATATATTATTAATACTATTAATAATATTATGATAATTATATAATATAATATTAATTATTAAAATTATTATAATAATATTTCAAATATTCGTAAACAACATCGAGCGATATTGGGGTTCTCTTTTGTATCAACAAATTACTGCCTAATACGTGCTAAAATCAAAATTATATATATATCGGTAATTGAAATTATTGTTCTTCTGTGTCTATTGGCGTGTTGTTCATCGGTTTCTGTGCGCGTTCTACTAAATGCCCGCTATGTCTAAATCAATCACTTCGGAGAATCTTGAAATGATTCTGCTGAGAGTATTGGAGAAAAACAACGATTCGTTGAATGATACTCTCCAGAAAATGACTATCAATTTAGAAATGATGATGCAAAAAATGTTGGAGAAAAACAATGAAATGTTTGAAGGGATACTTGATAAGATGGCGGACATAACAAATAAAATCAATTCCGCACTACGATCCTTTAGAAATTCTATGTCAGATGTAACTAAAGTAATAATTGAATCCTTGGACAACGTTATGGATAAGTGTACGTCAAGATTGGAGGGCCTTGAAACAAAGGCAGGTGAATGGCAAGTTAGAGTCCACAACCCTTCCCGTCAGTGCAGTACCAGTTGAATCAGTGCAGGAGGCGATCTGGAGACTCACAGAAGAAAGCGAAGGAAAAAGGAAAGAAAATGTCATTATCTGTGGTCTACCAAATATCCTACAACTTACTGACAAAGAACAGGTGGCAGATTTTTGTGACTAATATTTAACCACCAAACCAACAAGAATACTCGTCGCTTGCACCCAGGAAATCCTACATCGAAAATCTATGTCACCCTTGCTTCATCTATCGAAGTGGATGATGTAATCCAACCAAGCATCCTCCTTCGCTCTTCTCCAGACCAGGCAATCAAAAATATTTTCGTAAATAAAAACTTTACCAAACTTTTCTGTTAATGAATGTTGGAATGTGTTTAGTGAATATATCCGTGATGCAATTAATATGTTTATACCACTAATAGTAAAGTCTAGAGCCCAAAACAAAAATTCTCCTAAATGTTTAAACCACCCAATCTAAAAAAAAAAAAATGAAATATTGGCAACAATGGAAGACAACAGGATATCATCATGATCTTAACAAATACAAACAGAATTAAAGTTTGCAAAAAAGTCTTGTCAAGCAATAAAACAAAGGCAAATACAGAAAGAGCTTGGTATGATGAAAAATGGAGCGACTGCGAAAGCTCTCAATGGCTCCTTCATGTCGCATGCTGTTTGTCGCCTGCAAACTTCGACTATGCGGGGCTCTCATTGGCCTTGTTATGTCGATCGCCTCCACCCCAGTTTGCCTACAGCGGTCATGCAAGCTCTCAGTGGCTTCTTCACACCGCCTTAATATATGCAAACTGGGCCTTATAATTTCTTTGTAGCGGCAGCCGGAGATAGAAATTTTCGGGACTCGACCGCGGGTCTTTTAATGCTACATGAACAGCGTCATTTGATAATATATTAATAATATTATTATTATTTGTTATGAACAGGCAGCCACAGAGAGAGAGAGAGAGAGAGAGATAGAAAGGTAGCAAAGCAACCGGACTTTATTACACAATCATAATACTATACGCTGTAATGGACTAGCGTTCCAAAGACGTTGTATTGTACCGTATTTTCACCCATATTACACGCGTGTTATGTTCGATTTTACTTACCACGCACCCCCCTATGCGTGCTATAATCGTATGCGTGTAGATTAAATTTACATGAATTTGATTTCCGACCAACAAAAAATAAAAACATTTAAATGATAGCACAGACTGTTGGTTGTTTTTGTAAAAGCTTTAGACTATATTTTTAATTTTAAATAGTTTATAATTGATTGGGCGTTAGTGCATTGCATAAAGAACTTTCGATATATGCTTACAGAAGCATGTGAAAAAACATTCACGCTAATCATTGCTTTGTCCAGCTCTCGAATTTATGACGTCAACTTGAATTTAACATAAATTAATTGATGGTAACTATAGGAAACTTGTACGGTATTGTACTTTTTTATGAATTTTCATCATAATTTTTCAACTCTTTGTTATTCATAATTATAATTGGAGCTAATATTTTCAGTTTGTGGGACAATGTTTTTTTCAGCACTGGTGGTTCAGACAGCTTTGGTTTGTGCTGTTTAATATTTTAATAGTCAAACATCACATGCATGGACTTATTGTAGCAAATGTCTTCAATCTCTTAATGGTCTTGCTATAAAAACTCTTTGAAACTTCTCAAAAGCATGGAACAAAATAGTTACAATCCTGGAAAACAAAATGGAAGTCTTAGCCCATTCTCTTGGAACTCATTATAAAGTTTAAAATTGGTAATTGCAATGAATTACCACCACTGCTTTGGCTTTTTCTGGTGATGAGTCACTTGATTTTCTACATTGCTATAAGAGAAATTCATGAAACCCATTGGATGGTATAAATTATATGCAGCTTTTGGCCACACTTTTATGTTATAGTTGATGCACTGTTTGAACCTCAACAATGCCATACCTTCACAGTAAAGGTACAAATGCATAACTTCAGTATTTGCTTCAAGAATTGATCTCAATTTAATTAAAAAAAAACCTTGTTTTTTTCAATGCAATTATCTATAAAAGTTATTGTACATGAGCTGCATTTCATCAATGATCAATGATCCATTTATGGTTCTTGAAAGGGAGACTTTAACCTTGAAATCTCATAAAATTTCATGTTATAATTGATATAGGGTTTGGACCTCAACAATGCTATACTTTCCATTGAAGCTGTGTCTCACAGCATGATGCATCTGATTTACTTCATCATCTGCTCCAAGAATTGATCTCAAATATTCAAAAATGTCTCTTAAGATTTGTACATTTAATGTTTTATTAACGTCTGCATAGCTAGATGATTAGGACGGTGCTCCCGCAGCGGGGTTTGAATCCCGTGCTGCCATCGTGAGTTTGTACATTTATACATTTAAAATGAAAATGCAAAGGGTCCGCTTAACAAGTCTCTGTGTCCCATAACTCCCTATATATGGAAATCACATATTTTAAATGTACAAATTTTTAATTCCCTTTGCAGCGTGGAATTGGTTAACGAGTTCGTTACCGTCCTTTGAAGTATTGCTTCACTTTTGTCTTACAAATTATTATGCATAAACCATATGCATTCCAAAGTAGGAAGTTGATGCAAATCTTAAGATAAAAATAGTTTCGAGGAAGAATTGAAGAGAGAACGCAATATCCAAGCGACTCGTGACCAATTTCGGTCAATTGCAGCGAGCTCATGAATCGTTAACCAGTTCTTTGAAGTTTTTAAACAATTTATTAACAGACAAAAATCAATCATAAGACCAATAATTATTCCTCATCATCAGCTAAGCCTTCAAATCCGTCAAAAGTCGAACATTCTTCATATTCAATTTCGGCTCTTGCCGGATCGCAGGCTAGTTCAATGTCCGGGTGGTCACTTTACTCCTTTCCTGTAGACTTAATGCCAGCATTTCTAAAGCCACTCAGAATCAAATCAGGCGACACTTTGTCCCATGCTCGTGCAACTCACGTGCATACCTCGGAATACAAGGCCTTCCTGTCTCGTCCAAACGGTGTATGAGTGTGTGCGTCATTCTGCATCCATTCCTCCCTCTCAGATCTGTCAATTTATCAACGATTTCTAATTGCAGTTTGGATGATAGACCACCCGGGATGATTGCAATGTGACATCCGCTTAAGTTGAGCATCTTCTTAACTGACTCCTTTTTATGAGCAGTCATTGCATTCATGATCAACCGCGAGCTCTTTGAAAAGAATCCCCGGTCTCGTTTGAGATTTCTGAAAACAGAGCTTCATGCTGAAAATTTTTTCGCATTGTCTCTTGAAAATCAATATTGGTTTTGACTTGGTGCCAGCCGCAAAGCATCCAAGTATGACTGTGAAACATGTCCGTTCGTAACCACTTGCTGTTATTGCCACAGTTCTGGCGCCAGATGCTTTCACTAGCGGGAATGTCACAAGCTATCTCTTCCTTTGTTCCAAGACCCATAGCTTTAGATCAGACTCTAACTTTGGCCATTTCGCATTTTGGCCAAGGCATGCACGTTTTCTCAGGTTCAGTTTCTCAAGCAATCATTCCTTCTTTCTGCATTCGCGAACCGACACTTCATTAACGTTGAACTCCCAAGCAGCTGCTCTGTTACCTTTGTCTTTTGCTCTAGAAATGACTTGAAGCTTGTAGGCAACAGTGTACGAGTTACGTTTATCAGCCACTTTCTTAACGACGTCGATATTTCAATCTATTTATTTGATTATAGTCCGTTATTAGCATGACTAAGATGATTTTGACTTATATTTCAATCAAGAGCACTTCTATCTATATATCACTGTATTTATCACTTCAAGTATCGGCCGCTCAGCCAACGGAAGATTTTTTTACAACTTTTATATTTGATTGTTTTATATATTAGAAACTGCTTCAATTTAATATTTTAATGTATATAATTTTAATTTAAATGTTAAATTATTTTAGCCATAAGAAAAAAAAGCGTCTATTGGTGCGTGGTATAATCGTTTGCGTGTTTTATAAGTGATTTTTTATATAAATTGGAAAAATTGCGTGTTGTATTCGTCCGCGTGTTAAATTCGTCTGCGTGTTTATTTCGTAAAAATACGGTAATTACATTGCTTTGAGACAAATATATAATTTTGCAATCATCCCAACATTATTATTATTACTCAATAAAAGAAATAATAATCCGTTCAAATAACTAAAAATTTCATGCATAAGTAACCACTTTGTTAAATATCTTTTTTGTATAATTAATTGAGTTTCTTAAAAATTTAAATAATTCATTATTTTTTATCGTTTTCACTTTTGCAGCCTGTAAAGAAATTTCCATTCATTTAAAATGTTCAGATATTTTTCATTGCGAGATTCCAAATACTTACGATATGTACGGAAATTGTAATGGATCTTGCGAAAGTGGATACTTTGGTGAAATGTGCTTGGAGCGAGGTAACTGGCAAATTGTTATCGTTTCGTTTGCAGAATTAAAGTTTGCAAACCGGAACACACTTGTCGATATGAATAAATTCACATTTATATTTTTAGAAAATAAATATCTGGCAGAATTAAGCAACGTCTCAACAACATGGAACATGGAATTATGTTAGCATTTTGAATGCGTTAATGTTTCAAATGACGACATTAATTATTATTCACTTAATAATTAAATATTTTCAAATGACATTTTTCGGGGGTTTGAAATGTCTGTATTAAAGACGAGTGGCTGATTGATTTCTGGCATCAGCATAAAAGATTACTTCCCATATTGTTCTCGATTGTTTTTATCTTGATTGTTTGCATTTTGACCTGGTGAGTTATTAGTAATAACTTATTATGTAGTACTCATATAAATATTTTCGTTCATGTGTCAGTAATCGTAAAACTAAAAAAATGATTGACTTAACATTAATAAACAAACAAACAAATAAATAAATAATCATTACAATCGTAATCAAACATTTTTCACTTGGAAGTAGCTCTAAGAAGGTTCAGTCTACTTCAAATGTTAAAAAGTGAAAATCAATTCGATTCGAATTTATGATCTGAATTCATGGTTGGTTTATTTCATTAAAAAATTATTTTATGACGTTCAGGTCGATATTTTATTGAAATTATTTTTAATGATAGGATTTTTGTTGATAACTGTGGTCTTTATTATATAGTGTACATAATGTCTATGATGTAATAACACCATCTCTATACATTTGTTTTAATAATAATAATAATAATAATGATGATGATGATGATGATGATGATGACGATGACGATGACGATGACGATGACGATGATGATAATAATAATAATAATAATATAATAATAATAATAATAATAATAATAATAATAATAATAATAATAATAATAATAATAATAATAAAACAACAACACATCTCTAATTCATGAATCGATCAAACTTATCAAAATTTGCTTAAGTGACCTTAAAACAAAACAAAAAAAAGTTATTTTTTGCAATGAAAGATTTGGTTCGACTCGATAATAACAGAAGTCTAGCAATTCGATGCGTGAATTTTAACAAAATGAAATAGCGTAACTTCAGCGATGATAAATTAATTGAAATAAATGAATTAAATTAATAATAAACCAGCGTACAAATCATAGTTCTAATAAAACATCCAGGATGGAGAAGATGCCCGATTTTGTGAAAAAACATCGTAAATACGCTGACGAGCAATGATTTCATCGGAATGAAAAACTCTTATCACGAGGAATTTTAAACAATGCAAAATGGGACATTGAAAATGTCAGCCATATATTTTAATATTTATAATTTGAAAAGTGGATTAACAAAACACCAGCGAACACACAATGTTCCGGCATTTTGTGATTGTTTGAAAATATTTGCATTTGTAAATTGATTTAATTGGCAATTTCATTTTTAAAGTAACCATCTCATTTTAATATTAAAAAATTATAAGAAAAAATAAAAACGAAACAATGTGAAAGAAATGACAATTCTTCTCGTATTTTTCTGCTCACGTTTCCTTAATTATGAAGAAAATTAAATTAGGTAACATCATTAATTATTAAATTTTTATACAAAAATTATTTTAAGTGTTGCTGTGTAATCAACAAGCGTATTCCCAGTGTTGTGCTGTTACGTAACGATGGCAATGCGTTATTAAATGATTGTAGTAAAACCATTGAAAATATTGAGGGATAGAAACAAAGGTGTCGTAATATGATGAATCTTAGCAATATTTCATTCAATATTATCGAGATTTTTAAATAAAAAAATTGCTTACAAAACATCTTCCATGTGAGGGCAACAGAAAATCATTTTGAAATGTTTTGCCTTCAGAGCAAAGGTTTTCTGTGTAGTACTTTATCGTCATAAGCAAAATATAAACAAACATTTTTCGTAAATAACCGCTCGTTTTTAAACAAGACTCAATAAATTAAAAAAAAAATAGACAAAATTTGATTGAAAAGTCCAAAAATGATAAAACCATGCGAGGAAGATATTTATGCAAGGCTTTCGTAGTGATCCATTTATCTAAGAATTTAGTTTGGTGCGCAGGTGAGGTTTGTCAAACAGACAGATTAAACCCAATTTTGGAAATATTCTGCATTTCTTCTTAAATTATATTTGTACTTTAAACTGAAGCAATCTCTTATTTTATTGCATGTTTGCTAGAGGCAGTCACAAATGTGGCTTTGAATAAAGATGGTATCTACTGCTCCATAAAACAAAATATTGCTCCTTTGTTTGATGGTGATCTGAGTGTCGACAAAACATTAGAAATGAGGCAAAAATGTCCACATGTCGCCCTCGTCACAGTTAACCTGGTTGATAAATACAGCGTGCAATACGTCGTAGTTCACAGCGGCGAAGGTGAGGAATAAGAGTTCATGTAAAGTTCCTATTCGGACCTCTAAAAACAATTAAAAGTGCTCCAAATGATTCAGGAACTTCCGTAAACCAACTAACATCCTTCGGGGTAACATTGGGCGCATCCACCTTTTGCGCAGAATACGCGTCCAAGGTCACAGCACCTGGTGAAAGTTTACGAGTGAATTGCAGACCCAATCACAATTTGTTTTCAGAAGTCACAATCAGCTCTACTCATAATGATGGATTATTCATAACCGAAATTGAGGTCTTTACACTTGGTAAAGCTTCCTTGGCTTGGTCTTGTTCGTTCAATTGATTCCTCTGACATATTTCTCAAAACCTATTTTAGCCTGATTTTATCAGATTTTATCTGATTTAGCTTCAGGACTACCATTTGTACCTCACATTCTCAGTTATCGAGGATGTTTCAAGACGTTTAGCAGTAATCCCGAACCTATAGGTTGGGAAAATTGTCATCAAAAGTGCAGAAAGGGTGGATACATATTTGCTGGAGTGAAGGTAATGCTTCCGTGTTTTGCACAGAAAACGAACAAACAAAAGAGCTATTCCAATTTAATGTCTCATTTAGAAATTAAAAAAAAACTTATAGGATAGAAGACAATGTGCTTGTGCAAATGATTTATCTGCAAATGAGTCATTGCCTGTGAAGGAATGTAATGTTCACTGCAAAGATGGCGTCAAATACTGTGGAAGTAAAGAAGCATTTTCCGTATACGTAGGTAGACACTTTATAATTCAATGGATGAACGTTTGACATTTGTAATTTTCTTGTCAGTAGACGAATTTGAAAATAATAAATGAAAAAATTTCATTGTGCTTAGTGAAATAAAATGGACCATCAATTTGCTTGAGTTGATTTTGTTTGTTCTACATTTTTTAAATATTAAGTTTTAACTTTATTAGTTTTATTAAGTTTTAGTTAACTTTGTCATTCGTTAACTTCACAAAGATTCGATGTATTGTCTATTTCTTATTCCGATGAGGAAATGCTTTTATACCCAAGCAATTTATCCAATAAAATGAATTTATTGTTATCATTTAATTTATTTAATTTATTAATTATTAATTTATCAATTAATAAATCTGAGCAGAAATTTCCACTGTTGCGCAGTAACGATGTAAATGTAACGCATACTCACCAACCTCAATTATTTCTAGACTTTCTGCCAAGTCACAACTGCAACCTCATTCTCTATTAAGCATTTTGATCCTAGATTGGAGTTCAATCTATCAGTGTGTTGTCAATGGGTGTCCTGGCTTCCAAGAATCATAAGCAATGAGTTCCATCTAGTTTTGATGTTCCTTGAGCAGAGAAATTATTTTCCCCAATTCCTTTTCACAGTTCTTTTGCAAGCAGTCATTTTTCAGGGGCTCTTTTTGAACAGCTTGACAATTGCTCTGACTTTTGAAATAGTATTACTCACCATGTCAACAAAATCTGCATTGCAATCATCTGGCAATATTACTTAGAATTTTCAAGTCGTCCAAAAATTACTTAAGTAAGTAATAAGTATAAAATTTACTTAAGTATTTATGTACTTACTTACTTGAACCCAGGTCTTTTACAGTAAATCTTCCGCTGCCACATTGCATAGGTTGTTTTCAATCTGGAGATAAGACTAAGTACAAAGAGCCTTTTAGAGGACAATTACTTGCATATATCACTGTAACAATTACAACCTTGTTATCATGGAAGTAAAATAGTATTTTATATTGTCTTACAATAAATTCTTAGAATATAACAAAACCGATAATAATTTCTGGCTAAATATTTAGCTCCAAATTTCTCAAAATGTACATTTAAATAATTTAAAACCAAAAAAATTTGCAGTGGCTATTTTATAAAATCATTATCATAAATTATATACATTATCATATATATACATAAAGTTTATTTTAGAAATGATATTCGATTAATTGACCTATTCCTGAAATACTCAAAGATTATTCATAAATGTAATTAGTTTATATTTTCCATACCTTAAATGTGACCCGACTAGCATCTCATTTAACGAAATATCACTTAATAGCACAAGTTTGTCGAACCTTGGACAAAAGTATTAATAGTATGTTTCTAGCATTTCTAACAAAACAAAACCTCATAAATGTCAAAATATAAGCATGGACTTAAGTAATCGAGATACGCATAGTCAGATGTCTGTGACCTCTTATAAATGCCAAGTTACAGCATTCCCATACCAGATCCCAAAATCCCATGATTTCCTTGGATCCATACAAATACACTCAGTTCGGATATTCAGTTTAATTCGCTTTGTTACTCAATAAACTTTGTTGAAAACTTTCCGAGTTAATGGTTTATTCCATTTTATTAACTTTTAAGCTCATCAATTGCTTCTGTCTTATCTAACAATAGTCTGTTAAATATATCACAAATTCGTAATATACAAATTGCTCTTTTCATGTTTTCATATTATTTCAATTCTTTTTCCAAAATATTCTCTGTTTTTATTTCATATCAAGCAATAACTACAACAATCCTTCATACTTTCTACGTAATACACATAAATGTAGTCCGTCTTTTTCCAAGTTATTTTAATAATTATTCTCAATCCAATGTTATGGCCCAAGACTTTACTCCTCTACCTTCATCTATCAAGGATCTAACTCAGTTAAACAAATGCCCTTTCAGATAAATGTATTTGTTATTCAATATTTATGAAGTAGAAGTGTTTGTTTGATTCAATAAATTCGTAAACCACTATAAATAAATAGTAATTTTTATTTGATATCAGTATTTTTTTATTTTAAAAATGTGAGCAGAAATTTCAAAATCGATTCAGCTTATTTCCAAAACATCGTGAAAACGTAAACAACGTCTTGCGAATCGGTTTCGGAATTTAATTTAAAAGCATTTACTTAATTTTATCGAAAAGATCGAATGCATTGAGTGTTATTAATTAAGCAGCAGCATGAATTAAATTGTGCTAAGTTCACGTGACAAGTTGCACTGTGTTTCAAAACTATTGCGGGGATCAAACAGTAATGACTTTTTTAGGTTGTTTATTTCATTTGTTTGCTTATTTTTGTTGTTTACAAAATCTATATGTTGTTATTAAGATTAGTATGGTTATTGTTATTATTGTTATTATTGTTATTATTGTTATTATTGTTATTATTGTTATTATTGTTATTATTGTTATTATTGTTATTATTGTTATTATTGTTATTATTGTTATTATTGTTATTATTGTTATTATTGTTATTATTGTTTTATTGTTATTATTGTTATATTGTTATTATTGTTATTATTGTTATTATTGTTATTATTGTTATTATTGTTATTATTGTTATTATTGTTATTATTGTTATTATTGTTTTATTGTTATTATTGTTATTATTGTTATTATTGTTATTATTGTTATTATTGTTATTATTGTTATTATTGTTATTATTGTTATTATTGTTATTATTGTTATTATTGTTATTATTGTTATTATTGTTATTATTGTTATTATTGTTATTATTGTTATTATTGTTATATTGTTATTATTGTTTTATTGTTATTATTGTTATTATTGTTATTATTGTTATTATTGTTATTATTGTTATTATTGTTATTATTGTTGTTGGGTCTTTGAAACAATAACCAGTTGAACAGAAAACTTTATTGGCGGTCAAATATTCAGGAACAGAAACTAGAACTAAATATCGCTAATGGCCAGTACGTAATATAACCAACTCGCAATCCCTATCGTATAACAACCGTATCACTCCGTAAACTTGTAGGACTCGAACCAAACTCTAAAACTCCCTCGCTCCCGAGGTCTGTTCTTTTTATACCCGAAATGACGTCACAACACCTCCGCGCCAGCCGAAGAGTCTCCCAGAGCTTTGAGGCGTAATCTTTCTGACCGTCTAGGCAGGGTAAGTCCTTGATCCAGTATGTTCGGTCGCTGGAAATTTCTTCGTCCTCTTGGTCGACCTCTGGGTCTTCTCGGCGGTTGTACTGTTGTGGGTATTGTTGTTGTAAGTGGAGCGTTTCTTGCAGTTGGAGTGGGACCCGGCACCATGCCTGGGTCATCGTCTTCCTCTACTCCGTGTCTAGGACTCAATTGCTCCACGTGCCTCTTCCAAGTAGGTCCTTTTGGCACGGCCTGTATCAAAACCTGGCGAGGTCCCAAGACTTGAACTACAATTGCCGGGATCCATCTAGGAACGCGATCCTTACCCGGACCGATGCGTTGTACGTAACAGGGTTTCCCGACATCGAATTTGGTGTTGTTCGTTCTCTTGTTGGACGTAAGATCGTTCTGTCTGTTTTGAAAACGTTTGGCAATTTGAGACACCGAAGGTAAAAGTGCGTCTAATTTTCCTCGTATTTGTCTCCCGTCTCTCTCTGCTTCCGAACTCCAAATCCAGGGTGTTTCTTTTCTGGTTAGACTCGTCAACGGCTCAGCAATGGTCGAAAGGTTTGGGATGAATTTGTGGTAGAACTGCACTGATCCCAAAAATGAGCGTAATGTTGATGTATTTGTTGGCCTTGGCATGTTCGTCAAAGCGTCCGCACGTTTCCCCTTTTTTATCCCGCTTTTTGAAATAACGAGTCCCAGATATTCCATCGAATTTTTTGCAAAAATGCACTTGTTTTTATTGCATCTCAATCCTTTGTCTCGTAACCTTTGTAGTAAAGCTTTCAGGTTTTGAAGGTGTTCTTTGGAGTTGGAACCACCGACAAGAATGTCGTCTAGATAGACTGCGACTCCTTGTAGATCACACGTCAATCTGTCCATTATTTCTTGGAAGTAACCTGGAGCTGAAATTATTCCAAAAGGTAGTCTCGTTTGAAGTAAAACTCCTCTATTTGTGGTCAACGCGAGTTTTTGTTGACTCTTAGGAGCGAGTTTGATTTGATTGAATGCATCTGCTAAATCAATCTTGCTGAAGTAACGACTTCCTCCAAGTTTTCTCATAAGATCCTCAGGCAGTGGCATTGGGTATCGGTGAGGTTCCAACTGGGAATTTACGGTCACCGAATAATCTCCGCAGATTCGAAACTTAGCCTTCTTTTCGCCTCGGAACTATCGGAGTTCCGTAATCATTGAAGTGTGTTGGGATCCAAATCCCTTTCTTTATTCCTGCATCAAGAGCCTGATTTAGATCTTCCTGAATTGAAAATGGAACTGTTCTTGCTTTCACAAAAATTGGCGTTGCTTCCTGTTTGAATTTTACCTCCAGTTCGAAATCTTTCAAACAACCAAGATCTTGCTCGAAACATTCTTTGAAATCGTGGCAAATTTTAAGACATGCTTTTCCGACGGTTTTTGAATCCGTTTCTTCATCAACCTTGAAAACATGATTGCGTAGCAAGTCCGACATATCGATTTGCAATTCAACTATGGCTTTCCTGCCAAGAATGTTGAGTTTTGGCAACTTGGTGACATTGAATTCTAGAGGTACTTCTTGAAGGTCTGATGTCGAAACCATCATTTCGCAGACTCCTAAGTTCGGGATTGAGTCCCCAGTTGCGGAAGTATATTTCGTACTGGAAGGTGTAAGCTTGGGTTTTCCCCACCTGTTCCACACTTCCATTGAGCAAAAGTTATCCCTGGCTCCGCTGTCCAACTCGAAAACAAATTCTGAATTTCCAATTTGTAACTTTTGTACGAGAGGGGAGTGGCTCGGAATTGTATGGATTGAATTCACTTTTCTTTCTCTTTTGAACTTTTTCTTTAAACATGCTTTTTCTAAATGTCCAATGATTCCACAGAAGTTGCATTCCGTTTTGACATGCCTGCAATCATTGGCGTGGTGTCCTTTTGTTTCACATCTTGGACACGTCCCTTTCGGGAAAGGAAATTTAGAGAGTTGCTGTACTTGGCGTCTTGGTTTGAAATTCACTTTTTCTTGTTTGTTGTCGGCAGGTTTGAACACTTTCATTACCGGTTCGTCCGGTGTGCCGTGTACTGTGGCTTTGGCAACCTTAGCAGATTCTTCCACTTCCGTAGCAATTTCAACAGCCCGATTGAAAGTTAATTCATCATCTGGAATTTTGAAAAGCGACTTGAGAACCGCCTCGTTGTCAACAGAACATACAAATCTCGTTCTCAAGGCTTCGTCGAGTGTGTCCTCAATACTAGGAAAGTCGCACGTAGAAGCTGCTGTTCGAATTTTCGCCGCGAGTTCTTGAATGGTCTCGCCAGGTTGCCTTTTTATCTCGGTCCAAAATCTAAACCTTTCTCTCACAATGAATCTTTTGGGGTTGAAATTTTCCGTCATTACTGCTTGATTTTCCGAAAAGTCTAACTTATTGACTTCGCATGGAATTGTCTTTTGTGAAGCCGCAGTTTGTAATTGTAATTGTAATTGTAACTTCATTTATATAGCGCCATATGCATAGCGTCAGAGGCGCTCCTTGTAACCATTTATATAGCGCTCCTTCCCAAGGGCGCTGGCGGCAGTGCAGGCTGGGTTTCGAACACGACACATTACGACTGTTGCCATTACCGCCGTATGCAGGCACGTAACCCATTCGGCTAACCTGCACGTAAGAGTTTGTAAATTGAAGTTGACTGGTTTGTGAGGAAAACTTGAGTAATTTTTGAGGTCGGAATAGAGTTTGCTTCTGTAAAGGTTTGAAACCGACTCATGTAGTCACCCCACAGCTCTTTATTCGGTTCGAAAGGCATGAAATTAGGGATGGTCGTAGAATTCTCAGCAATTGAACGAACCAGGGTTTCCATTTGTTTCGAAAATAGTTCCAGAAATTTAGCGATATCCGCCATTTTCACCCGCTTTGAAATTCAAATACACTGCTACTGAACAAATTCTGACAAACCTTTTCTGTTGGTTTCCTTGAAAATATCACTTTTCAGACCTTGAAACTTTTCTTTCGTCGACTGCGCCAGTTGTTGGGTCTTTGAAACAATAACCAGTTGAACAGAAAACTTTATTGGCGGTCAAATATTCAGGAACAGAAACTAGAACTAAATATCGCTAATGGCCAGTACGTAATATAACCAACTCGCAATCCCTATCGTATAACAACCGTATCACTCCGTAAACTTGTAGGACTCGAACCAAACTCTAAAACTCCCTCGCTCCCGAGGTCTGTTCTTTTTATACCCGAAATGACGTCACAACAATTGTTATCATTGTTGTTAATGTTGTTGTTGTTCTTGCCGTTGTCGTCGTCGTCGTCGTTGTTGCTAATATTTTTTTATTATTATTTTGCTGTTTTATTATAATATTGATAACATGGAAGACTTTATAAATAGTAATGATGAAAATAATTAGTAATTCATGGAAAACTACAGGAGATTAAAACCTTTTTGATTATTTGTATTTTAATTAGAACTGGGGAAAATGTTTTACTTATAAATTTCTCAATAACGCATCGAATTGATTTGTCACGAACATATATCATATAAATATAGCAATGCATTGACCATCAACATTTTCATGATATCTGAATAGGTAAACTTACAGACAGCACAAGACTTTATATAATGATGTGCGTGATTATTTTTGTGGGAAAGCTTAAATGTGAGTAATGCTTTGTTATTTGCTCAATTTAAGTTTTCAAAAACACAATTAAAATAAAATATACAGTTGTTGTTACGTAATTGAAACAAGGCTGGTAGGCCAATATTAATTGGATCTCGAGTTGGTTTTTGTTCTAAGTTTTTAAACACACGAATTTGAGTGAATAATTTTGCTTAATATAGTAGTTTTTGTCATTAATGTCATTTTGAGTTAGTTTCAGCTAGTACGTTGGATTCCATCTATGTAACGGCATAGCAGTTAATAGGTTTTCAAAAAATAATTAGTAGTTAGCTTGTAAGACGCAGCGTCCCATTGAGCATCATTTCATCTGTCCGTTTGTGCGTTCATCCATCCATCCCGACTTGCCTGAATTATAAATATAATTATTATAAATATAATTATTATTAATGTAATTTTAAGACACAGATTCAATAAACGTAGCACTGAATGCACACGGGACTTACTTTACTAATGAGACTTTGGATGGTAGGTTATTTGACGGCGATCTTTCAGACTCAAGAACACAGAATTTTAGGGGTAGGTATATGCAGGACTTTAATATGCTCATAATGCTGAAAGAACCATACTCCATACAGTATGTCGATATTTACCGTTTTCTCGGTTGGCATAAATTAAATTCAGTTTATTTTTAATTATAATTAATTTTTAAATTTAGACAAGCAATATCAAAAAAGTCATTGCTTTACCTTACGATAATGGTGATGATAAATTATGCGTCTCAGATTTGTCTAAATGTTTTATTAAATCTTAGAGTACCTTTCCCAATTTTTGATATGTTATAAAACAATATTAGAACTGTGATGATAATTAATTAAAAATATAAACTGATCACCCTTTTGAGATAAAATAGCAGTAAAGATTACAACATTTTAGATTGTATTTAGTTATTAATAACTAAATTTAAAAGCTTATAAAACAAATACTACAGAATGTATTTGAATGAAACTTAGCCTTTATTTAAACAATGGTGATATAAACAAATTGACAAATTATTAGCTGTTACATCTTCACATTTAACATTTTAACTCACTAGAACGCTATATCAATGAGAACTGGTTTCTTTACAATGAGACGGTTTCATTTGGGGTAATAAAGAGGCAATGACACCCGAAGTGTGTTGCTTCCAGTTTTTTTTTACGTTGTTTTGGTAGCTGTCACTGCAGAATACCTCGCTTCACGCAGATAGGATGTCGGAAATGACATTAAGAATTTGAGTGCTGTGGTGGCAATCTCAGCAATGACTTTAATCCAGAACTCCGAAAGAGTTGTTGTCTCGAACGTTGTTTTAAGTAATCTCCAGCGGTTGATTTTCAAGCACAGACTTGCTAGATTCGCCTTGTTTGTTGACAACAGAGATTTGGTTCAAGTTTTTTATGTGAAAAAGAAAGAAACACAATCAAGAAATTGTGGCGTGCAGGTTAGCCGAATGGGTTACGTGCCTGCATACGGCGGTAATGGCAACAGTCGTAATGTGTCGTGTTCGAAACCCAGCCTGCACTGCCGCCAGCGCCCTTGTGAAGGAGCGCTATATAAATGGTTACAAGAAGCGCCTCTGACGCTATGCATATGGCGCTATATAAATGAAGTTGAAGTTACAAAGTTACAAAGAAGTCAAATTGGCCTCATTCAAATTCAAGCTTAACTTGTCACAGGTGTGGTGGGCCCGCATGGCCTTGCGGTTAAGGCTGCGCCTCTCACGATAGCAGCACGTGGTTCAAACCCCGCTGCGGGAGCACCGTTCTAATCATCTAGCTATGCAACCGGACGTTAATAAAACAAAAAAAAGTCACAAATATAGAAAAAAGTGACACTGGGAAAATGCTTAGAATGTGGAAAATCTGGTTACCTTAAGAAAGCCTGTTTGGCTGCCAAGTTTAAGAGGGATGTGTCCTAAATTAGATCCATACAAGGACCAGACTCTTTGAAACAAGAAATTCAAAGTTGACAGTGGTGCTGGAAATAATTTCTGTGATGTCAAAGTCTGCAAAAGGTTGGGCTGTCCTAAACAAATTTTGCACAAAAAAAAATTTACCACTCTGCTATAGTAAATAGAATTTTTATAAGAGGAGATTTTAATACTCAGGCTGCAACTTCAACCTGGAGGCCGGTTACAATTAATGTTACCAACATCGAGGGCCTGAATCTAATTGGCCGAACATCAATTGAACATCTACAAATTGATGTAAACAAACTTTTGAAGAAAGTCAATTTAGTTTCAACAAAGTCAACGTCATCAATGAAAAAACAATGTGAGGAACTTTGCTCTGAATTTCAAGAGATTTTTGAACGAGGACTAGGATGCCTAAAGAATCTTGAGTCATCAAATGCAACTCCCATTTTCAGAAAACCATGTACGATACCATTTGCTATTCTAGAAGATGTGAACGAAGCTATGGAAGCGGAGGGGAGAAGAGGTATCTGGGAAACAGCTGATTTCAACGAATGGGGAACTCCGACTGTCCCAGTTAGGAAGAGAACTGTAAATTGAAAAATGTCACTGAGAAGATGTTGTGAGTATTCAGTGACAGTAAATTCTCAGCTCGAGTTTCACAGATACCTGATGCCTTTGCCGGACGATCTGATGAGGAAATTAGCAGGCAATCAATATTTCAACAAAATTGATTTAGCAGACGCCTACAACCATTTCAAAATTTCTAACCAAAGTCAGAAACACCTTGCTCACATAGAGGAGTATTCTTACAAACCAGATTACCTTTTGGGATAGTATCAGCTCCTGCTTATTTTCAAGAGATAATGGACAAAGTCACACATGATCTTCCAAACGTAGTTTATTTGGATGACAAATGGATGATTGTGGTTGGTGGCAATTCAGTTGAGGAACATATTCAAAATCTGAGATTACTATTTCAACGACTTCGTGACAAGGGTCTTCGATGCAACCGTAACATATGCTCCTTTGCCAACAAATCAGTTGAATATTTGGTTCATACAATTTCAAATTCAGGAATTAGTCTAGGTACAAAGATTCATGCAGTTGCAGCAATGCCAAAACCAGAAAATGTCTCAATGTAAAAATCGTTTCTGGGATGGTTCAATTTTAAAAGAAGTTTCTACCAGGTTTGGCAACCATTGCAGAACCATTGTATCGTCTAACAAGAAAGAACAAAAGATGGAATTGGACATCAGAACAGAAATGCTTTTAAACATTTGAAGAAGTTCCTTATTTACATAAACGATGTTGTGGACGCATTTACAGACAACTCTGTCAAATACAAACTATTCGCAGATGACATCAAGCTATACTCAATATCATCTCCTCACAGCTCTTCCTTATAAACTGCTCTCGACAGGTTGGTGTTATGTAGCGAAAAATGGCAATTACAATTAGTCCAAGACAAATGCCTCCAAGCTTCCATCAAAACAATGGGGGGCAGCATTATGCCCAACAAATACACAACCTACTCACGATCCATATCCTTCACAGACAATATACGTGACCTTGGTGTCCTCATCGATAGTAAACTCACCTTCAAAGCCCATAACAACAACATCATTCACAAGGCCTTTGTCAGAACACGCCTAATCCTCAAATGCTTTCGCTCAAGGGACAAGCGAATATTGACCAGAGCATACTGCACCTATGTTCGGCCAATCCTCGAATATTGCTCCCCGGTCTGGAGCCCCCATAACAAGCAGCTCATAACAAAGATCGAGCGAGTCCAAAGGTTTTTCACAAGGGCCACACCAAGTTTACGAAATCTATCTTATATGAGCAGACTTCAAAAACTCGGACTTCTTGAGTCTTGACACTGGAACACCGACGCCTCATCCATGATTTATGCCTCTGTCACAAAATGTTACACAGCTTCACTCACTGCGTCGTCTCCAAATTCCCAAATTTCCTGTCATCTCGCACTCGTGGCCATACCCTCCGTCTACGCCCTGAAAAGTGCTCAACTACTCACAGGCTCCATTTCTTCACCAACCGAATCGCGAAACCCTGGAACTCTCTGCCCCAGATATTATTAACTCTACAACTCATAGTCGGTTTAAGGCCTGCATTTCCAACACTGACTTGAAGAAGTTTCTAACAATTTAATTGACCTAAATTTGGTATATGCACTCTATATGTACGGATTATCAGACACCAATTTGTGTTAGCGGTCACTTGTGGCCCTCGTTTTGGTTTCAATAAATAAAATAAATAAATAAAAAAAAAAAGTTGTTAATTTCAGACGTAATGGTTCCTGCCATCATCTTCAAAAAACTTGGCAGAAGACACGTGCTAGTGAAATCAGTTCCGCATGGATTGTTGTGGAAGAGACATGTGGAGCAAATTCGTCCCAGGTACGGAGTAGACCAAGATAATGATCCTGGCGATTATCATTGGATCAGGCAATCGGACAAAATCAACTTTCCTATGACCAAGAAACCAAGGAAGAGAGTGAGATTTGCAGAGCCTGAAAAATACGAGACCACGGTCGAAGAACGGACTCTTCCGAAAAGATCAGAACGCCTCAGACAAAAGTTCAACCGGGAACTTTAACTTGGAGGAGAGGTGTTGTGTCCGCATGAATATTGTGGACTACTTTTAGTTGCACTTGACCTAGAATTTGTTTACGTTTCGAGTCAAAGTTGCCGCGAGTTTCAGTTTTAATAGAGTGGTCTTGTCTTATTACAATCACGAGTTATCTCTCCAGCATTCAATACGCAAATACAACGCTCTTTATTGATTGTTTTGAAGACGATAAGCGGAGAGGAAATTGTTTACATTTGAATTTGAACTGTTAGTGTTAGAATAAGTGACATCCGCGATATTAGCTGATTCTATCGCATTTGCTTCAATTGCATTGGTCTGCAATCGTGTGACTGTGAGCCGAGTTCCGTTGCAGAAAACCTTAGATGTTAATAAGTTTCTGAGTAGTATGATAACAGCGCCAATCTTCAATCTGAATTTGTGAGGTGGCAATCCAGTTCAATGTTCAAATATTTCTCTGGATATACAAGTTGGTCTTCAGCCTAATCACTTGCTATGTTATAGACACTGTTGGGTCTTTCTAAGAATAACAAGTTGAACAGAAAACTTTATTGGATGTCAAATATTCAGAAACAGAAACAAGAACGGAAATATCGCTAATGGCTGCCAAGTATGTATTCGCATGTAACATCGCACAACTCGCAATCCCTATCGTACAAACTCTCCCGCTCCCGAGGCCTGTTCTTTTTATACCACAAGATGGCGTCACATCAAGTTCAAGGGTTCTTCATTCAACACTGAGATTTACCCTTCCTTTTAGTTGATGCAGAGTTACATTGTGAAGTCTATATCTCCATACATCTGTCCAACTGTATCTTGCGTTTCTGGGTATCATCGTTTAGGCAATGGGATTGAATCTCCATTTTTACACTTCCCTACCTCTAAAAGTCTGCAAATTCTCTTTCGGTATCAATAGCATGTTTCGAATGAGTTTGATAACATTTAGTTTCGTCCAAAATTGATGTCTTTTCAAGCAGCTCTTAATTGGGGCAGACAAAACTCTACGAAAATCACTCCCCAAATAAGATAATTTTACCACCAAAAAGCTCGGAACGTTTTGTTAAATCTTTGAGAAGTCTATCCACCGCGAGGAAGGCATGCACATGAATCATTAGAGCTTCAACCCCATATCATTAATTTTGAGTCCAATAGTACTTTCGCTTCTGGCTTATTGTGTTTGACGTTGCACGTTGATGTGGCATTTAAGATAAGTGTCATTTTAAATAAATTTTAAATAAAGTGTTCAGTACTTTCACCTGGTAATAGAGTTGCTGCTATTATTGCTAATGCTAGTGACTTGATGTCTGTTTTCTGGCACTTTCTTGACTTCAATCTTACCTCCCCAATAGATCCCAATACGTCAAGCTGGGCTGCCATACTTCCTCTTCTGTTGATCTCCTTGCTGGAGTCCCCCAGGGCTCCGTCCTGGGTCCCCTACTTTTCACAAGCTACACTTCACCCCTGTCTGACATCGTCCAAAATTGTGACGTGTCCTTCCACCAATACGCGGATGACACGAGTCTCTACTCTGTCCTTTCCAGCGACAGTGTCTCTGCTCAATTAGACAATCTGCGAAGGTGCACAGACGCCATTAACGACTGGCACCTCGTAAATTTCCTTCAACTCAACCCTCAAAAGTCCGAAATAATGTTTATCGGCACTCTTCTTCAACTGAGAAACCTATCCCCTCCATCTTCAATAAATATCGCTGGCACCCTTCTTCCTTCTTCTACCCTAAAACTTCTCGGCGTTACTTTTGATTCCCATCTCAGCTTTAAACAACATGCCTCCTCCATAGCAAAATCTTGCAATCACCTCATCTGGGCTATACGACACATCCGCCCACTCCTCTCGGTCGACATGACTGCTGCTCTCGCATGCAGCCTGGTCCTCTCCCGCCTTGACTACTGCAACTCCCTCCTGTATGGCGCTCCAGCCTCTCTTACCCTCTCCTTTCAGCACATTCAAAACAAGTTAGCCAAACTTGTTCTTCTTAATCCCAATCTCAACAGCTCCGAGGCCCTGACAACTGCACTGGCTACCCATCCATCTTCGCATCATCTACAAAATATCTCTGCTCACTTATCGCACATTAACCACATCCAACCCTCCTTATCTCCATCATCTCATTCGCCACTGTCACATCCCCGATCACCTCCGCTCATCTTCTATAATTCATCTTCACCAACCGGTTCACAAATCATCCATAGTTAACCGAGGCTTCTCTCATGCCTCGCCCGCCGTCTGGAATAGCCTGCCCCACATCATCCGGTCTCAGCCCACGCTCGAGCTCTTCAAGCGCCAGCTGAAGACCCATCTCTTCAAAAATTCCTCGAAGACCTATGGCGCCCCTGACGCTATGCTTAAGACGCCATACAAATAAACTATTACTATTATTATTACTATGTTAACCGCCGCCCGTTGTTATCATTCGACATTTCGATATTCCTTATGGTTTCTGTCTGTTCTTTTAAAACATCAATTGAAGATAGTTCATTGATTGCCAAATTGACGGTTGGCAGTCTAAGTTAACTTCGGTTTTTAAGTAAATATCAACAATGTCATGCTGAAACAATGTTCCACTGCTGTGCAAGAGACTAAACCGGGACGAACAGAGTCGAAAAACAAAGAATTGGAGTGGCGTGATGTGATTAGCAGATCGTTTTTTTTTCAACGTACTCCATTATGCCAACAAAATTCACCCCGTGGGAAAAGTAAAGGATTCACCATCGGATTAGTGCAGAGAGTGAAATGTTTTGCAAAAATCTCAAATCGGGTAGATGCATATCTTTATTGGCTGGTTGTTCGCCATCTTCACCGACGAATATTGCAGCAATTTGAAGTTGATGCGTTATATCGTCTTAAGTCTAAATTGGGATCTTTCATACAAATCATTCTAACCTGTTTGCTTGGACAGTATTATTTGATGCATTTGATTGTAGGATTCGGCAAGTGGACTGATACTGTGTAGCATCAAATCTAACTTTTACATAACCACTGCTGAACAACCTTGATCATATTCCATGCGTTTTATTTCGCCATTGTAGTTAAAGCTAAAGCTGTATTCTCGGATATTTTCCCGGAAAGTTTTTTCGCCTAATTTAGTAATCACTTTTCTCACACTTTGATCAAACCAATCAGGAAGCGAGTAGACATTAATTAAGAAAGTAAAATTATAATACCTCATGATTTCATTCTATCGAATGAGAGATTGTATAGTAACTTGGATTCAAAAATAGAATAGAAGTTCTCATTTTAAAAAAGTGTCAAAATTTCTTATAAATGATTTACGACATTCCCCGGCTAAAATTCCCGGTCGATTCAAGCGCACAATAAAATAGGATTGGTCAGATATGCATTAAGAAGCCAACAGAACATAAGAAAACTATAGAAATTATATTATTATTACTATTATAATTAATTTATAAAAAATTTGATCAACTACTCGAACAAAGTTTTAACCAGTCCTTGGTTAATCAAGTGTAATCATTTTATTCCATCTTCAATTAGGAAGGAGGAAGGCAGGAGCCACTTATGGTCACTTTGCTGTCACAAGCGTCAAAGTTTACTTAAACGAGGGTCCTCTCAGAATGATGTGCGGAATATCTCCAAAAAGTATATATCTGGGAGAAGTAATTGTAAAGGTCAACTGTGTAACTTGGGGAAAGCAGTTTTCACGTATTTATATGGAAGTAGATTTTACAAATTTATTTTATGTGAAGGAAATTGAAGTTCATACTCTTGGTAGAGATTTTAATTCCGGCATTCTCTGGCAATAATTGTCATGAACTTCAGTAAAACCTCTCTACAAAGAACATCTCTAAAATGTAATTTTGTTATAACGAAACTTAACGATTCCGGTCAATTCTCTATACTTTGTATGTTAAAAATATACTCAACAACGAATTTTCTCAATAACCATTCAACTACAAACAATTTGGTACCTAAATCGTCCAAACTCTCTGTATACGTGTTTATATTTTTGAATAATGTACTCGAAACTATTATTTTAAAATGACTTTTAATAGAGCTGAAACGTAACTCGTACTTGAGGCAAACTCAACTAGAACTCGAAAACGACTAAATACACCAAACAGTTCAAACCTCAAATAGTGCTCCAAATGTACTCGCGCACACAACACTTCCCCCAACTTAAAGTCTACATGTTAACTCTTGTTTTGAGTCGTTCCAATCGTCTGGAAGAAGCCTAGAGTCTTTTTGGAAATTTCAGGTTCAGCATACCTGACTTGTCTTCCGGGCTTCTTGACAGCTTGAGGTCTTGAATGGAAGTTTGATATATACTAGTTGAAGTTTTGTAGTGACCATGGTCTTGGTCTATTCCTTACCTTGGCGGATCTGTTCCAAGTGTCTTTTCCACAAGAGCTTTAGAGGAAATGACTTCACAGAAGATGTTTTCTACCTAGTTTCTTGAAAACTATCACTGGGACACACATGGGTTTACGTTCCCTTCGAAGACCGAATCACCTCTACTAACATGATTGACCAATTGCGTATCTGCTTTTGTTCCTAATGGTGCGAGACAAACAACATTCTCTACTATATCATTTGATATTACCAAATCAAGAAGATGTGCAAATTGTCCGAATCTAAATCGTGTTGGTTCCATGGCATATTGAGTCAGAAATTTGTCAGCTAAAAAGTTCAAGAATCTATTTTCAATCTTTGTTGTAGAACCTGAACAACTTGTCTTTAACCAATCAATTGCAAAATTAAAATCTCCTATGAGAAAATGATCTCCTTCTAACAAAAAATTCCTCCAATAATTCCATTAATTTGTCATTGTTTTCTGATGAACTGCTTGGACTTCTGTTATCAAGGGTGTTCTATACTGCGTTAAGAATTCTTGCAAGGCTGCTTCAAATGGTAATTTCGATTTTGAAATCAACTTTTAGAATGTTTTAATGAATCGTTTAGTTTTTTCATTAGTTTTCCGGATGATCAGGCGCACCCGACAAATGTTGAATCCCTCTTTCCTTCAGGTAATATTAAATTTCTTCTCTCGTAAGGGTACGAGCGTTATCAGTAACTATTGAAAGAACGCAACCGTAAAGGAAAAACTTCTCTAACAAATTTATCGTAGCCGATGCATTATTTTCCCTTAAAAAATAAATCTACAACCACCAGCCATTCGTTACACAGAAAATTAATAACCAATAAGCTGATCAGTATGTAATCGTGTCCAAGTCCTATCCGGAATCGTTCAAGTGTGGTTGGGTTCTTTCTTTGCATTGATCCTGCAAAGTTTTTCGATGTCTTGATTAATGTGACAGCAATATTCAGCTGATTGTGCCAGCTGCTTCATCCGTTGCCTTACAAAATAGCCTAAATGAAGGAGCTCTAACGTTTTCTTTTTTCAAACTCTCTGGAATCATGATTCTATCTTCCATCATTAGGAATTCAGTCTCGCAGTTCAATGAATTCTTGAACGTCTTGTAAAGCAAAATTTCCTGGTTTGAAATATCTTTAGGTCGGCCATTTTTTAGGAATTTACATGCTGCCGAAATTACTGAGTTTTTCCAGGATTCGAATTCCTCAGTTTTTGAATTTGAGTTTAGTATTTCTTGACTGACAATTTTTATTGTACAAATGTTTGAAAATGCAAGTTCTTCTGCCGCATCGAATTTTGCATCTACTCCCAAAGACACTTCCCCAATCTTCGATTGTCCCAAAAACAAGTGACTCAGCACAACCGCGTTTCCACGTTGAGATGTCTCATGCTCATGTCTTTCTATACTCGATGGCATAGTCGTAAAGGCTATAATGTCAAGGCCCAAGATGTGAGTCGACTTAGAGCCAGTTTAAGATTGGCTTTTCTAGGATCAAACAAATCCAGAAGTGGCCTGTGATCCGTACTATTAATAAACTTTCTCCCAAAGATGTACTGGAATTTTTGTAAGGTAAGTCTTTCTTTATGACTTTGGCTGTATTATCTTTGGGTTTCAAAAAGTGTCTTTGAAACATTGAAAAATGGATGCTCCGTCTCATCTGGTAATCTATGGAAAAGAACCGCACCGAACCTACTTCCGAGGTATCGCATGCTATTTCCACGGTAGAGATTTGTTAAAATGTGATCATTTCACGTCTATATGCTCTTTAAACTTTGAAAAACATTTTCCTTAATGGAAGTCCATTTTCATTTTTAATTCTTCCTTGTCAAACGTTATAAAGGCTTGGCAATGGTAGATAGTCCTGCAATTAGTATTATTTAAGTTAGGACTTTTCAGTTAGGATTTGAGTTACCGTTAGTACTTTCCATTTGCAGCTAAAGTTAAAGTTAACTTTAGGCAGTTTTTCCAGTTACAACTTTCCAGTTATCAGTTACAGTTACAGTTAATGAACACAACTTTTCAATGCGACCAGTTTTATTCGTGTGCTTATGTAGTTTCTTTTTATTCTTATTACTCCGCTTTGGAGATCCGACAGGGATCTTCGGAGGAGTGTCGGCCCTTTGAATCTCCTTACGTTTGGGGGGAGGAGATACAACAACAACAACATTATTATATTTTCTATAGAAATAAAAAATGTCGACAGCCTCCACTCCAGTTGCCTACAACAGTCACGAAAGTTCTTAGGGGCTTCTTCACACAGTGTACTCAATATATACAAACTGGGCCTTATCATTTCTTTGTAGCGGAGATAAAAATTTTCGAGACTCAGCCGCGGGCCTTTGTGCGACCGCGGTTTGGTCCATTTTTCCATAATACCGCGTCTCTTGTCCAGTAATTTGGCCCCGTCGTTCGGTGAATCATTCACACCACAAACCGATAGCTTTCCTGAAATAGCCTCTTACGACTTCTTCTGGCTCTTCATGTACCAGATCCAGAATGATGCCGCTTCTGTGGCTCTCTCAATGGCTAGACAATCCAATCTTGGCGAGGAAAGCTTAAGTCATCCTGACGACCACGCCCCTTGCTCCAATCTCGATAGGGAAGAGGTCTACGTACTTATCCGCTTTGAGCACGTTGATATATTGAAGCTTGTTTTTCCACGGAAACTGTCAGTTTCGGCAGAATGATGGCATCCGTCGAAAGCAACACTAGTATCAAATCCTCTTGCCACTTTCTATCCAGTTGTTTGCTTCTGCAAGAATGTCTCGCCTGGGCGTTTGACATCTTTTTTTGAAGAGGTGTGCGAAGCCCTCGCGCAAGAAATAAATCTTTCGCCACTTTGCGATCGTGCCCTTTGTAGACTGCTGCTTTTGAGGTCTCACATATTTCTCGACGGACCTGGTTATGTCAAGGGCATACATGCAATTGCTGAGCACATGATGCATTGTCTCGGTTCCGCTACCGAGCCGGCATTCGGTGACTTCCACCATATCCAACTTTTGTAGATTGCCCGTGGAGGACAACTGGTCGTAAACTACCGGCATCACCACTGCTGTGACATCATCAGACGCAAGTTTAAAGCAGTCTACTATAGACCAAGCATTTTATAAACACTTGATCCTATAGACTAAGCATGGATAACGCAAAATTTTGGAACATAAACGACAATAAATTGATGAGAATAAACAAGCTGGTTGCAGAGTGCTTGATGACATGCCATTCGAGGTGGTTAACAGTAAAGCACTCCAGCGAATTCTGCAAGCCCTGGAACCTAGATATGAGTTGCCAAGCTCAAAATATGTCACAACTTCATTTATTCCAAATATTTATCAAGCACTGGTTGCCAAGGTAGCTGAGAGCATTTCACGTGAGAAAGGTATCGATTTTTGTAAGTTTCACAACAGGTGTCTGGACTACTCAATGCTCAGATTCACTACTCAATCTGACTACCCACTGGTTGGATAAAGATTTTAACAGACATAGTGCAATGTTACATGTTAGTCACATGCTGAAATAGTAGATCAGCATGCCGCCATTCATATTGCACATTGTATCGGCCGATACATCATACGTAAAATATATACGTAGTATACATATACATAAGTAGTATATTGACGTTGTCGGTGATAATCACTAAACATCCCAATCTTCCCCACACATTCTTTTGCCGTGTGTCAACTTCTTCCGTTTTGGAGAGTCGCTGCTCAAGGTGTCTTGAATTGTTTGAAAGTTCTTTTGGTCTGTTCTGAATTATCCTCTGGTTTGTCGTTTTTGGCTTCCTTTGCTTGGACCACCAAAAGATTTCTGATACTCAAAAATCCACAGGTCCCAGCAGCGGCGACCTTTGCACATCGAAACCACATAATGCTCACTTAGCGCTATAATTTTTGGGAGCGGCAGCCGTCACTTAAAAATTAGCTCACTGATCGAGCGCGAATATATTGCATCAAACGCTCATTCGCGTTTTACGTCATTTGTGAATGCGTGCGCCATCACCTGAACAACCAAACCGCAATCTCTTCTCCTAGCAATGCTTACGGCCTCTCATCTTCCAAACTCCATCACGATGCTGTCTCCGACATTTTTATCACAGTTCTCACAAAAGTCAACTTATCTTCGCTAAAATGACTACGAGAAGTTTTAAAGATTTTAAAAAATGCCAAGAATGCGAAATGTATGGAAGTGTCGAGGGTTTGAATCTAAACCAAATTTGCAAGAACTGTGTGCGAATGAAAGACGTCGTCGAAAGACTCGAACAACTCATAGGTATCAATAAGGAACAAAGTCACAAAATCGAGTTGCTCGAAAAAAAGTTGGAGACTATAGAAAGCGGCAAAGTAGGAGGAGATCTTGTGGAAAATAAAGTTTCAAAGCTGGAGGAGAAAGTAGAGAGCTTACTTGTCTCAGTCGAGGCTGACATGACAGCCGAAGCTGGTACTAAAAGCAAGGAAATTGTAAAGAAAAGAGTAGATGCAAAATTGAAAACAATTGAAGACAGAGTACAAGTTGTGGACAAAAAAATCAGTACAGCAAAAACCATTGCTCAGGAGGAAGTCGAAAGAGAAAAGAGAAGGAACAACATTATACTGTACAGGCTCGAAGAAAGCAAAGCTAAAAGTGAGCCAGAACAGAAAACTGAGGATAGAGACACTGCTATGCATTTCATCAACAATGTACTTGGTGTAAAATGTGATAGTGGTGACATCAAAAGTGTATTCAGGATAGGTAAGGATACAAAGGAGGTAAGGCCACTAATGATTCAATTTAGGGAAAGAGAATCAAAGAAACTAGTTTTGGAATCACTTCCAAAATTACGAACTGCAGAAAGCAAATTCAAAGGCATCTCTGTCTGCCATGATTTGACTAAAGCAGAAAGAGAGCAATGCAAGAAATTGTTGGAAGAGGCGAAGAAAAAGCAAGCTGAAGATCAGTCGGGGGACTACATTTTCAGAGTGAAGGGCCAACCAGGCAACATGAAGCTGGAAAAGCTGAGGAGGGGGTAAGATTAGAAATTAATCATTTAAGTAAGGATATAGACAGAGTAAGAGTTCTGAAATGTGTTTATGCCAATGCTAGAAGTATAGTTAGTAAGACTAAAAGGACAGAACTCGAGCTAATTGTCGATACGGAGGAGCCAGATATAATTGGCATTACTGAGTCTTGGGCAAAAGAAAGTATTCAAAACTCTGAGCTAGCAATTGATGGCTATGAGATGTTAAGGAAAGACAGAGAGGGACAGAAAGAAAATGGACATGGAGCAGGAGGGGTATTAATTTATATTAAGAATCATATCAAAGTAATAGAAAGAAAGGAATTTCAAAATGAAAACTTTAAAGAGAGTTTATGGTGTGATATTTACATAGGTAAATTCAAACTTCTTTTAGGGGTTTGCTACAGGCCACCAAATTTTAAAGAGGATACTGGACTAAATGAGATATTATACAAAGCCAGTAAGGAATTTATGCTAGTAATGGGTGACTTTAACTACCATATTAACTGGAACACTTTAGAAGGAGAAAGACCTGAGGATATAAACTTTATAAATGTAACAAATGATAACTTCTTATTCCAGCACATCACTGATCCCACAAGAGGTAAAAACACATTAGATTTGATATTAACAACAGATGAGAACTTAGTGGAAGGCCTAACAGTTGGTGAACACTTTGGAACAAGTGATCATCAAGTTGTCAGATGGAACATTTATTTAGACAACGAGGATTTAAAAAAAGAGAACCTAGATTCTAAAAACTTTTTTAAGGCTGACTATGATAAAATACGGAATGAGTTAGAGAAAACAAACCTAGCTAAAAAAAATAGAATCTGCTAATGTAGAAGAAGCTTGAGCAATAATCAAGAAAGAGCTAAATCTAGTTGTAGATAAATATATCCCAAGCAGAGGCAGAACTCAGAAAAGACAGCCATGGCTTACGAAGGAGGTCATCAAATGCAAAAGAGCTAAGTATAAAGCATGGAAGAAATTACGAGAAATGACAAAAATAAATTCTGGAGAGGAAGAGGAAAGAGAGCTTAAGGATTTAAAACAAAAATATCAGAAACAAAGGAATGCATCAAACAGAATTAATAAAAAAGCATTACTAGAATATGAGAACAAATTAGCAAAGAATGTTAAAAGCGATAGCAAGAGCTTTTTCAGATACGTTAGATGTAAACAAAAAGTAAGGGACAAAATTGGACCATTACAAAATAGTGAGGGGCAAACAGTTGATTCAGTAGAGGAAACAGCCAATATATTAAATAGCTACTTCAGTTCAGTTTTTACTAAAGAAACAATAGGGAATATACCAGATCTGCCAAGGAGAATCCAACAGATTGAGATAAAGTTAGATACAGTAAACTTCTCAAAAACAGGGGTAATTAAGCAACTGGAAAATTTGAAAGTAGACAAGAGCCCTGGAATAGACAACCTACATCCTAAACTACTATATGAGACAAGAACAGCTATAGGAGAAGCATTGGCAATCTTATTTGTCAAATCGTTTGATTCAGGAACAATACCAAGAGATTGGAAAGATGCAATAGTAGTTCCACTATTCAAAAAGGGAAGTAGGGGTTTGCCATCCAACTACAGGCCAGTAAGCTTAACTTCTATAGTTTGCAAGGTAATGGAAAGAATGATCAAAGAGGCTGTATCAACTTTTTTTGGAAGAAACGATGTGATTGGAAAGAGCCAACATGGTTTTACTAAGAACAGATCGTGTCTTACCAACCTACTTGAGTTTTTTGAAGAAATTTATGAGTGGGTTGATCATGACAAGGCTGTAGATGTAGTGTACCTAGACTTCGCAAAAGCATTTGACAAGGTGCCCCATCAAAGGCTTCAAAAAAAGCTCGGTGCATGTGGGATTGAAGGCAAACTATTACATTGGTTTACAAACTGGTTGACAGATAGGAGACAGAAGGTAGGCATAGGAGGAATTTATTCAGAGTGGCAACCAGTACCTAGCGGCGTCCCACAAGGATCGGTGCTTAGACCTGTACTGTTCTGCATATATATAAATGATCTGGATGATGGCATAAGATCTAAGTTATCTAAGTTTGCTGACGACACTAAAGTAGCAAGAAGTGTCAGCAAGCAAGAAGATGTAGATACACTTCAGGAAGATCTTAACAAGTTATTCAAATGGGCAGAAGATTGGCAGATGCTTTTCAACGTAAGCAAATGCTCCATTATGCATATGGGATGCAAAAACACGAAAGTCGAATATGCATTTGGAGGAAGCATTCTGAAGCAGTCAAATCAGGAAAGAGATCTGGGGGTAATAATTCAGAACAATGGAAAAGCATCTCTACAGTGCATGGAAGTTGCTAAAAAAGCAAACAGAGTACTTGGAATGATAAAAAGAACAGTAGTAAGCAGGAACAAGGATGTAATACTGAGATTGTATAAGGCATTAGTAAGGCCACACCTTGAGTACTGTGTGCAAGTATGGAACCCTCATTTGAGGAAGGATGTAGAGATGTTGGAAAGAGTACAAAGAAGGGCAACCAGGATGATAGATGGTTTTGGAAAGCTTAGTTACGAGGAAAGATTAAATAGATGTAAATTAACGACTCTGGAAAAGAGAAGAAATAGAGGGGACCTCATCGAGGCATTCAAAATTTTATCGGGAAGGGAAGGCCTTTTGCCTGAACAGTTTTTCGAAGCCACAAAAAGTGTTTCTACTAGAGGGCACGATTGTAAATTATACAGGAAGGCTTCGGGAAACTTGAAAAACAATTATTTCAGTTCAAGGGTGGTTTCCTTATGGAATAAACTAGATAAGGAAACCATCCATGCTGACACAATAGATAAATTCAAAATTTATTAAAGTAAATTCGGATATTAGGACTAAAAAGAGTGGTTATTACACAGATCCAGGTCTTCTTAACCACTATAAATAATTGTTATGTTAATTGTTATGTTATGTTATCAAAATGAAAGAGCCTAACGACGACGAATCGAGAACAACATCCGGCCTCCTGCCAGGAGCCTAATTTTGGAGGGGGGCAGGGGGTAACGCAAGTATACCTCTCGCAGTCTTGCGAGAATTTGCTTTGGCCACCGCCGTTTTGGTAGTTTCCACCATTTCCTCTAGACCCTTATTGCGTTGCCGCTATATATATACCGACCATTGTCAACGACATATTCGCAACTTGAACACATGACGAGCCAGTCCATCACCTGCATGTTGGACTCTTAAAAAAAGCTCTGGCTGCCATAGAAAAACGAATTATCTTGCTGAAATTCAAGTTTCAGCAAAAGGATGGAGATGATCATTGAGCACTTTGATGTACTTCTGAGAATCCTGTTTCTCTTTCAAAATCACCAGTTGGTCCCCACAGATGCTGAAATACCTCACCAGACCTAACAGAACATAACAAAACCTCCTACATGTTTCCTGCTAAAAAATACGTCTCTTTCTTTTCTGAAATTATGCCAGTAGTATTTATAACCCATCTGGCCCATCAAGGTTTAACTTTTCTACATCTGAGAAAAAATTATGAGTTCCCACCTTTTGTTGTAGATGACATTTCTTTGGCCCAGAAAAGACGTTTTTCTTTGTGATGGATTTTCATCGCCTGAGCTCGCTTTCGCATTTGTATTTCAGCTGTCCACTCGAATTAAGTTTCAGCTGTCTTCGCATGGACCTCCAAATAAAGCTTTTCTTTTAGCTGTTTGATAAAATATATAATTTAAAAAAATAAATGATTTTTATTTAAATAATGTTTTTTATTGTTTAATGTTTAAGAACAGCTAAAGACTTTCAGTATCTCACTTCATTTTCCTTTATTTGCGTTTTTTGAGTTTTTTTGTTTGATGTGAGAATTCGATTAGGAATTCATTCTAGAACTTAGATTGACATTTTCTTTCAAAAATTAATTTAATTTTTACATTTAATTCTCGGAAATAATTTCTTACAAATGTCTCCAACAGGTATTCCGTATCTTACCACTCTGCTTCCTCGTAAAGCCTCCATGATGAGACATCTCTGAATCTGATTCGAGAGTTTTTTCGGTCTTCCACCCACATACTTCTTCCCATATACTTCATGAGTTTGGATCATAAAAAAAAACATTTGATGACCGTTCTGACTTTTTTCAATCTTTTTTATTGAATAGTTTCCTTTCCTGCCTTAACTTATCCCCATTCTCCTTCTGTCCTTCTGCTTACTCCCACATGATGAAATGAATTAAAAGAAAGTTTTGAATTTCACAGCTCTCAATGACAATTTAATGTTTGATCTTTCCAATAAGACCTGAAATTGACGAAATGAACCCAAACCGGAGGCTGTCTTAATAATATTTCATGTCACAAATTGTTGATTTGCATAATTTATAGGAACCATTGAACCAAATGAAATAAAATTTTACACGTTACTGACAAATTGTGTTTATTAAAAGCTGAAAATTTCAGCAAGATTTGGTAATTTATAAGGAAATTATCCATAAAAAGTGGGTGTATTTTAACAATATTTATAGCTTTGTATTTTTATTTTACCATATTTACTTTTCAGAAGCTTTTAAAAACAAAGCATTCCGTTCACTTTTTACCTCGTTATTTTGAAATTAAGGACTTAGGGATTATTAAATCATTAGCAGATTTAAATTTTTAATTTGTTGAAAAAATGTGTCATTTTTGTTTTGTTTTTTTTAATTTTTAAAATTGCGTATGAAATAAAACATAGAACTAAGAAGAATCAAAAGTTTTGCTTTTATGAAAATATGAATTTAAGTTGACTAAAACTATATAACAATAACAAAAAGGACCTCCACATTACGAGATTGTCTGTAACAAATTTTGATTTATTTTGTCTCTAGGGATTTCCATATAGAAAGGTTTTACTGTAATTTATAACCAATAATCTTTAGTTAGAAAGATGATTTGAGTGAATCAGCCAACAACTTTTACAGAAATAATAATAAATTCGCCTCTTGTCATCGTATAGCCAATAGACTGCCAAAGATAAAATATGCTCTCATTCACCGAGGTTGTTTCGACGAGTTTGACGACGAAGTCGAGTTTCTCAGTTGGGAAAAATGCCACGAGAAGTGCTTTAGGCATGGATTTATATTTGCTGGAATCAAGGTTTTTGAACATTTTTTCATCTTATTTTGTATACTCAATGAAGTCGTTCAAGTTTAGTTCAATACTTTTAGGTTTTTGAATTAAGTTACTCTTATATTTTTGTAATTGCATTTATGTTTTGTAGTTTTGTTTTGCATTTATGGTGCTTTACAAATTCACTTTATGGCACATCTGCTTCTTTAATTCAATCCTTACAACGCGTCCAAAACAAGCTTGCCAAGCTCGTCCTCCTCAACTCTACCCTCAATAGCATGGACCGTCTGAAGAAATTGCACTGGCTGCCGATCCATAGTCGTATCACTTTCAAAATTGCCCTCATGACATATCATACTTTACCAACATCCACCCCACCTTATCTCCATCTACTAGATCGCCGCCAAACATCTGGTCCGTCAGCCACTCAACTTCACCAACCGGTACATAGATCATCTCTACCAAACAGAGGCTTCTCGTACGCCTCTCCAGCTGTCTGGAACAGACTTCCTTCCAACGTCAGAGCCCAGCCATCCCTGGAGCTTTTCTAACGCCACCTGAAGACCCATCTCTACAGGACTTCATGGGACAGCGAAGACACAAGGCGCCTCTGACGCTACGCACATGGCGCTTTATAAACTAATTATATTACTTATTATTATTATTATTATTATTATTATTATTATTATTATTATTATATTATTATTATTATTTTATTTTATTTTTTTATTTTCTCGGCCATGCAAACATTAACGATATCAATCGTTCCACAAAAAAAAAAACCATTCCGAAAGATTTAGTGTCCGCAAAAGAGTCCGAGATCTCCCTGGACATGTAAGTATAAAAGAACAAGACGTAGTTCGAAATGTCAATCGTACCGAAGAACATCAACCGTTAATGTTAACGAGAGTTCGAGATGTCGACTTCTTTCTTCGGTGGCACCTGTGAGCCCTCCATATCTTGTAACTGTGATTTAGAACAGCAGTTACGATGTTCATAAGGTCTGTCCTCGTGACGCCGCAATCCTTCCAAAATCTAAACGATTTTTGGGACATCACCCCTCTCCAGTTGCACACAAACGCGCCAACATTTGGCATCAATCTCAGAGTGCTTTCTGGAGCATTTCTCAGCATCCAAGTGTGAATATCTTGAGTGTCATACTTCAGTACTTTGTTGTCGTACACTCGGTCCAGGTTGTAGACGTCTGAGGTGACGGCTACATCACACACTATGTATGTGTTTCCTTTCCACGCACATAAATCGGGTATTCTGAGTCCCTGATCTGTTGGAATTCGGGCCTCTACTCTTGTTTTGTAGCCTCTTTTTTCTTTTTTTTTCTAGCTTTTTCATAACAACATTATGTCTCTCGTGCCTTGCGCCATCGGTTCTTGGGCATTTCTGGATCATATGCCCCAGCGACTCTAAGGATTGACAACCCTCATCGCACCCCCTGGGAGCCTGCGGGTTTCATCTCGAAGCTCTAAGCCTGCAATGTAGTGCAGCAGCCCGGATCTTAACGCATCTGATATACTGACCAGAATGAATTCTCGGAACCGCAGCTGAAATCCATTCGCTCATTCCAATTCCCTCGGTCAATGATCTCAGTCCGTAGCCGTCTACAGTTTTGTACAGTCTCTCCGAAGAGTCTCGCCGCTTTCCAATCCTGTTTTGGTTGTTTCGCCTCTGCTGTTCCAAATTTTCGAAATTCTCTCATAATCAGAGTGTTGTTTCTGAGAACATCAGTCATGAAATCATCCTTATAACGGCCTGTTTCGGAGAAAATTTCTGACACTCTATTCATTCGAAGACGGGGAACCCATTGCCTAAGTTGAAGAATTCCAAGACCTCCGGATTTAACGGGAGCATGATAAAATGGTTTCGGGACATCTTTTGGAAGATGTAGCCAATGTCTTGTTGCCCTTCTAATCGCGGTGTCTGCGGAGTTCAGAGAACCTATGAATACCTCGTTATTATTATTATTATTATTATTATTGTTATTGTTATTGTTATTGTTATTGATATTGTTATTGTTATTGTTATTGTTATTGTTATTGTTATTGTTATTGTTATTGTTATTGTTATTGTTATTGTTATTGTTTTGTTATTGTTATTGTTATTATTGTTATTGTTATTGTTATTGTTTATTGTTATTGTTATTGTTATTGTTATTGTTATTGTTATTGTTATTGTTATTGTTATTGTTATTGTTATTGTTATTGTTATTGTTATTGTTATTGTTATTGTTATTGTTATTGTTATTGTTATTGTTATTGTTCTTGTTATTGTTATTGTTCTTGTTATTGTTATTGTTACTGTTACTGTTACTGTTACTGTTCTGTTACTGTTACTGTTACTGTTACTGTTACTGTTACTGTTATTGTTATTGTTATTGTTATTGTTATTGTTATTGTTATTGTTATTGTTATTGTTATTGTTATTGTTATTGTTATTGTTATTGTTATTGTTATTGTTATTGTTATTGTTATTGTTATTATTATTATTATTATTCTTATTATTATTATTATTATTCTTATTCTTCTTCTTCTTCTTCTTATTATTCTTCTTATTATTATTATTATTAGTATTATTATTATTATTATTATTCTTATTATTATTCTTATTATTATTATTCTTATTCTTATTATTCTTATTCTTCTTCTTATTATTCTTATTCTTCTTCTTCTTCTTCTTCTTCTTCTTCTTCTTCTTCTTCTTCTTATTATTCTTATTCTTATTATTATTATTCTTCTTATTATTCTTCTTATTATTATTATTCTTCTTATTATTATTATTTTCTTATTATTATTACTAATAATATATAAGACAAACAAATTATAAATTTTTCTCTAAAATGTTTTTGATTGATATCTTTTATGTTGAAATATGCTAAATCTACAAAAGGATAAAAAGTATTGTGGCTGCAAAAACAACATAAACCCATTTGGTGAGTTGCCGCTTGAAGAATGTGACCTGCTCTGCGATGATGGAGTTGGTGCCTGTGGAAGCAAGGAAGCTTTCTCCGTCTACATAGGTATGAACGGGGTATTGAAAAACTATGAAACACCTTTTAATAATTCAACTATCATATTACTATTGAAATAACCACATATTAGTAAGTTAACTAATAAGTTTATTAAAGCAAGTGTTCAGTTAACTGAAATGAATAACAGAAGTTAAGTGTTTAAGGATGTGAGGTACTTAAGGACGCAAATGGATATTTGGGCTTCTGTCTGGACTCTCGCTGATTGTCAAGTTAGGCGATTAGCTAGATGCCTTTTATAGCAATAACAAATAGACATCGTGTATCAAGAAGATACCAAATACAATTATACAAAATTTAATTACGTTAGCATTATAAACTTAATTATTCCGAGCCATGTTTACAACACTATTATCAATTTCTGAAAAAAACATTTTATTCCTTCTTTTTACAGTAAATCTTCCGCTGCCATATTACATAGGTTGTTTTCCATCTGGAAATAGGAGCACATACAAAGATCATATTCGAGGCGAGATGTCTCCATTGAAGTGCATATATCATTGTAACGATTACAACTTTGCTATCTTAGAAGTAAAGTTATACTTACTATGAATTCTTATAATATAACAAAACAATAATTATTGAATACAATAATTTAGATATAAATTTAAAAAAAAAGTAAATTTAAAATAATAACCAAAAAATTGTTAACATTTTGATCACATAAGGAAAATATGAGTATTTAAATAATGTTATTCGGTGAATGGCGTGCGAGTTGGCTCAGAGGGTTGCGTTCCTGCGAACGGCAGTGAAAGCAACAGTCGTTAAGTGACGTGTTCGCAACCCAACCCGCACCGCCCTTAGTTAGGGGCGCTATATAAATGGTAGAACGATTAAGATCTGCCTTCCATTCTTACTATTCAGATACATAAGGCACTCAAAAAAATCGGCAAAATATAAAATACACAAAGACGAATTAACCCATCCCTAAAAACTGAAATATTGCCAAACGGTAGAAGATGGCTCACATTTTCCCGATTCACAAACATGACTCTGCTGGCAACCCAATTAATAACACATTTTTTATATCAAATTTATGTTACCTTAGACTTGCAACAAAATGTAAAGCAAATCATATCCACTTCAGCTTATTTTTTTTAAGGATGGAGATCAATGCTTCTGTGCTAATTCAAATGAAGACAGTTACTCAAGCGATTTACTGGAGGATTTAAGCAATTGCGAAACTGATTGCTCAGAAGATAATGGCTATTATTGCGGTGGTATGAACTATGCCTCAGTATATTCAAGTATAAAAGTTTGTTTTTTTCCGCAAATCCCGTGAGATGCTGAGAAATGCTAATTATTTATTAACATTCAACTACCTGTGATTACTTTGGACGATGACTATGTAGAATTTTATGGTATTGCATTTCCGTCTTCTAGAATGAAAACACTAGGTAGTAAGCATTAACACTGTAATGAATCAAGGGGATTCCATTCGTTAGATGTTAATTTCATAAGTGGTAATTTCTATGTAAATATTAACTTTATCTTTTAGTTGCATTTTCTGATAAGTATGTCAGTCAATATGCCTTAATTATTTATCGACTAGGAATAATTATTTGGGTTAAGTGTTACTCTACACCAGGGGTCACTAAACTACTACCCGCAGGCCAGATCTGGCCCTCGACATTAGTTCATCAGGCCGCCGACGTTACTCATATTTTTTCTTGATTTGATTTTTTTGATTAGATGCAGCATTCCAAGCCAAGCACTGATGATATTAATATCTTGAAAGCCAGTTTCACTAATCCCACTAGCCTTTTTAGCTGCTTATTTTGTGAGATTCAGATATGTACCACTTGGCCTGATGTAGCTAACCTTTTGCTATAGTCGCTTTTGATAACTTTTTTTAAATAAACACGTCCGTTGTGTGATTTTTGTGCATTGGGTCCATAATCGACTTGGAATGTTGAACTTAGTTTTTCGTCTTTTTTGCCAAAGATTTCGTTTTGGTTTGTAAGTATGCACAGAATGATTATGTACCCCGCGCTCATAATTTTTGTAAAGTTATCCCAGTAATAATTATGCTTCATTGTTATACTATTATAACTCATCACAATAAATAAAATTGTATGATACTTGTAGAATGACCCAGTGCTCCTAAAATACTTTAATTCCACATTCTTTGACGAAAGTCTCATCGTCTTATTCTGAATGCAGTTTGCCATTTAGAACTCTTTTCATTATCACTTGGGTTGGAAGGTGGGCTCAAATACACACCTTCCACAAAAAATGGTCATCCCAGACACCTGGACGTCTCTTCTTCATGTACTCTTGTTCTATCTCTGCCTTCTCAGATACACGGACATCATTTTAGCTTTTCTCAAAGGCAACCCCTCGTACTCGTTAAGAGCTAACCTTTATCTTTATAAGCTAAAGTCGGAAAGAGAAAGAAGGCCCTGTCAGGGGACAACAGAACTTGAGGGTCTCGCCCTAAAGTTTTACGATGTTTCAGCTTTTCTAGAAAGACAAATCATGGTACATCTTTAAAAGGTGACCTTTTCATTCAATCCTAAAGTCAATCCAAATAGTCTGAATTTTTCTGGAGACTTTGATTGATGATGGTAACCAAAGCTAGTTAATGAATGAGTAATAAGCATTAGCTATGTTTTATATGTGTGAATGAGTTTTGAAATGATAGAATTGCAGCTAAAAAATTCATCACTTAAATTCCATGATGGCATTGCAAACAGTTTAAGTTGAGCAATATAAAAAAAATTGCACATTCAATAATGAATAATTTTACATCAGAAAATTCCTTATCTAAGCATGTATTTAGTTCTCCCTCACCGACTAAAGATGTGACGATTCCTAGTGACAATATAGGACAATACTTATATTCAGAAACAATATTTCTAGAGATGTATGAATGTTTCGCACTGCAAGTCTTTTTATCCAGAGCTACAAAATCAATTTCTAAATACACTAAAATTTAAAACAAAAACTATTAATTTGTACATATAAAATCAAATCCCAAAAACTTCTGCTTCAGACATTTACAAATTTAAAGATATTGAAACGTATCTCACTAAACAAACAAATCTCGCTCACTCAAGGCTATGTCCTGAGACCTTTGTTTTAACCTATAATTGCAATTGTAATTGTAACTTCATTTATATAGCGAGTATACTTCACCTTTGTTCATTATTCATGACTTCAATATATCCTTCTATGATGACACGTCAAAATAGCCAGGCGACAAAATAGCCCAAATAAAAATAGCCTCGTCAAAACAGCCCCGATAATGTATTTTAAAAAAATTTGTGTGAGTTGAATACATTAACTTATAATTGATTCCAAATTTAATTCTAAATTAGTGATTTGAATGCTTTATGACCGTTTTGAGTTTAATTGGTATCAGGAAATTACAATGTGGATGATTTGTGGTCTAAAATATTGTTAGAATTCCGGGTACTTCCTCACTTTACATGGATTTTTCAAGTTGGTATTTAATATAAATTATCGATTGACAGGCAACATGTGCAAACTGCACTGAGAATTTACCAGTCTCTCATTAAGTCACGAGGGCTTCTTTGATCGTCTAAGTTCTTGATCCTTCCCCAATATCCCGTTGCAATTTGTACAATGAAGGGTTTGATTTGGAATTAGAATTTAATTTAACTTATCGATTGACGTACAACATATTCGAGCCACACCAGTGCTCGATTATTTGCAGTACAACTGCATCGAAAGACAAATAAGGGAGAACCTCAGTTTGCCATCACCATGTGGAATGTCTACGATCGAGTCACTGGTGGTTTAACCAGAAAAATAATTCAGTAGAAGCGTGGAATAGTAGTTTTCAAACACTCGATTGTCATCATCCATCAGTCATCAAACTCATTGACCAGTTTCGAAAAGAGCAAGATAAAGTGTAGTAAACATCACACGTTTCCAGGCAGGTGAGAGACAGCCAGAAGCATCGAAGGTTAAGTATGTGATACCAAATCAACGTCTCCGCACTTTTGCTCCAACCTATGGCTTTACAGAATCTCTCGATTATCTAAGCGGAATTGTTTACAATCTCACAATTTAACTAATTAGATGTGACTAATTTACATTTAATTTAGTTTATTAATTTTTTACAATAAATTTTATTGAGTTGTTTTGATGAGTTTTGTTTTTTGTCTTGGGCTACTTTGTCGCAGGGCTATTTTGGGGTGCCATCCTTCCATCAATACGCAGAAGGAACCTCTAAAAAGTTTGCCTCCTCCATTGTCAAATCCTCATGACATATCACACTCTAGCAACTTCTAACCCACCCTATCCTATGTCATCACTTGTCAATGGGGCTTCTCAGATGCCTCCCTTATCTGAAACGGACTTCCTCTCCTCATAAGAGCCCAACCATTTCTGGAGCTCTTCAAGCGTCACCTGAAGAATTATCTTTTCGAGACTTCATGGGACAGCAAAAACACAGGATGTTTCTGACGCAGAAATGACATAATCTGAGCCTTACAAATTTATTATTATTATTATTATTATTATTATTATTAGTATTATTATTATTATTATTATTAATTATTATTATTATTATTATTATTATTATTATTATTATTAATTATTATTATTATTATTATATTATTATTATTATTATTATTATTATTATTATTAGTATTATTATTATTATTATTATTTATTATTATTATTATATTATTATTATTATTATTATTATTATTATTATTATATTATTATTATTATTATTATTATTATTATTATTATTATTATTATTATTATTATTATTATTTTGAACCACTTCCGGAATCGATGCACATGTTGATATTCTACAAATAAATATTTTTTTTATTATATTTCATATTATTTATTAACAGCCTGTAAAGCCCGATCAGGTAATTCAATAACATGTTCAGAGCTTCTGTTATGTGCCGCAATGTATTCATACGACTTATATGGACAATGTAGAAATGAAACCTGTAGGAGGGGATACGTCGGGAAATACTGCGTCGAACGTACAAGTATTTATCTTTCTTTTCTTTTCCTGACTAATAAATTAATAAATAAATGAGCATATCAAAATATCGCTCGGGTAAACAACACGTCCGACTGTTGGTTAAAATAAACTTAAACTATTCTAACGTTGATAATTTCAAAAGAAACGTTGTTGGAACTTATCGTAGTGACTTATTGCTTCTTTTCGGCTAATTTTAAAGTCAATATGCCGAGAACTGAGAAACCGTCTACCTCCGAGGGTTGTATGAGAGGCGTTCTCGTAGAAATGACGGACTCACTGTGTGCAAAACTGACCCTAATGAATGAAAAGATAATGCTTTCGGTCACCGAAAAGCTTAACGAGTGTTTCAGCAAATCAATGGAGCTACTGACAAAGACTTTTCAGAACATGATGACACAGGTAACCAAATCAATGGCCGAGTGTTTTCAGAATGCACTCGCCCCAGTATTGCAGAGGCTGGATTCAATTGACAAAAAAACAGAGTTTAAAGAAAAGACGAGCGATGACAGAAACGAGGCAGTAAAGATCGCCACAAAGACATTATTGGACTTTGAAAGAGAGAGGGAAGAGAAGAAGCGTAGAGCCAGCAATATCATTGTCTCAGGCCTACCCCCTCGACCAAATGTCAAGGACGTGGATCTGTTTGGAGATTTCTGCCAAAACAACCTGACTGTAAAGCCTCGAGATAGCCAAAATCTCAATGCTAAGCTCTGTGTTACATTGGAGAATGTTGAGGCGGTTAAGGATGTAATTTCATCATCCAGACTCCTTCGCGCCTCACAAGACTCCGAAGTCAGGAGAGTGTTTTTCAATCTTGATCTCACCCGTCTGCAGTCTGAAGAGGCAGAGGCGTACGCTCGCAGATTGGCCAAACGCTCTTCTAGAACTCAGAAGGATACTACAACTCAGCCCTTTCCATAAGCTGATTTTAACTAATCTTAGAAGTTGCAACAATAAGTTCAATGAAGTATTTATGTTTTTAAACGCAGAAGAACCTGATATTTTTTGTTGTACTGAAACATGGCTCAATACTGACCTCCCCAGCTCACTGTTTTGCCCACGCAATTACCAGGTGATACGTTGGGACAGAAATTCAAAGGGTGGTGGAGTTATGTTAATCATTAAGGACTATTTTTCTTATCGAACAATCGAGATACCAAAAGAGTTTTCCAACACAGAACTTGTTTGTATTGATCTCTCAGCAAACCATTCCACCTACAGACTCATAGTTTATTATCGTCCGGGAGGATTTGATTTAGAGGCTATGGATTATGCCAGTGAAAGTATCAAATGCTTATACCACCTCTGCTCAACTAAGCACACTATCTGTCTACTTGGCGATTTCAATCTCCCAGCCTTCGATTGGACCCACCACACAGCACCCAACAACAGCATCTACAGACTTTTTTTGAATTCTTCAACAACTGTGGCCTCCATCAATTTGTAACATCTTCCACACGACATGATAACATCCTGGATCTTGTCTTTTCAAATGACTCTCAGTTTATATCAAACATTGAGGTGCAATGCCCCATCTCAACCAGTGACCACAATGTCATTGTTCTCAGACCTAACACTCTCAACTTACCCAAACACCGACAATCATTACCATCATCTTATAACTTTAAGAAAGGAAACTACGCTATGATTAATGAATACCTCTCGTATATCGATTGGGGTGCAATCTTTCAGTTCTGTCCCGACGTGAACTGCTGTTGGAACGAATTCAAGCAGCAAATTGACCTGGCTATCCACCTGTTTATACCAAAATTCTCACTTCTCGACAAAAAATGCAAAAACAGATACCCTCACTTCATCAACAAACTGCTTAAGGAAAAATCCAAACTTTGGAGAACTTGGAGAAAAGACAACAGCAATGTCAACAAAAATATTTATTCCACGTTTGCTAAGAGTTGTGCTACAACAATAAAGACTTACCACCAATCTCAGGAACTTCAACTACTCAACAGCAAGAATATTGGCCAACTCTACAAGTACGCTAACAAAAAAATGCACATGAGGTCTGGAATTTCAGAGATTGCTTTCTCTGATGGCACCCTGACACGAGAACCGGCGGTGATCGCCAACGCCTTCAACAACTACTTCTCATCAGTCTTCACCATTGACGACGGGAACAAACCTGGAACTTCCTTGAAAACTGTTACTGTAATGCCGGACATTCAGTTCACACCATATATAGTCTACTCGACGCTTCTTGGTCTCATATCATCGTTGTCAGCCGGGCCGGATGGTATTCCAAACATATTCTTGAAAAAATGTGCATCTGCACTAGCTGTTCCACTATCCCACCTTTTCGACGCATCCTACAAAGATCATAAATTGCCCCAGGACTGGAAAGTCGCCCTGGTAACACCCATCCACAAGAAAGGTCCCACCACTTCTCCTGAAAACTACAGACCAATATCTATTACATCAACATGTTGCAGAGCTATGGAAAGAATCATCAATAAATCCCTAATGCAATACCTTTTGAACCATAAGCTTATCGACTGTAGCCAACATGGCTTTATTCCGGCTCGTTCAACCACCACAAATATTCTCGAATGCACTCAAAGATGGACAGACGCCATACAAGACAAGCAAAATTTAGACATCATCTACTTGGACTTCCGTAAGGCCTTTGACTCTGTCTCTCACACAAAACTAATGCTCAAAATATGCACATATGGTGTAAGTGACAATATGAAAGGATGGCTTGAGGATTTTCTATACTTGAGGTCACAGAAAGTGAGCATCAATGGATGTATCTCAGAAAAGGTTGCTGTCACTAGCGGAGTTCCTCAGGGGAGTGTTCTCGGGCCAACCTTATTTTTGCTATATATAAACGACCTACCCGAAATATTCAAAAGCTCCGACACCATTTGTAAGCTCTTTGCTGACGATGTAAAACTTTACAACACTTCTTCTCTCCAGTTGCAACGATCTCTTGACAAAATAGTAGAATGGAGTGAGAAATGGCAATTACAGCTTGCTCCCGACAAATGTCAGATACTCTCGCTGATTGGTTACAACAAAAATTTCAACCCATGTGAATTTTGGATCAATAACCACAGACTGTCGAGAGCTGGCACGATCCGAGATCTGGGAGTGCTTATTGATTCCTCCCTCAAATTCGTCCATCACATTGACAACATCACCAGGAAAGCAGCCATAATATCCAAATTGATTCTTGCATCTTTTTCCTCTAGAGACCCAGATATCCTTAAAAAAGCATTTTGTACTTACGTTAGACCAATATTGGAATACAGCTCTCCCGTTTGGAATCCTCATAAAAAACTACTCATTGACAGAATAGAGAAAATTCAAAAAAGGTACACAAAGGCCATTCCCACACTTGCCCATTATCCATATCTACAAAGACTAAAGACACTTAAACTACCAACATTGGAAAAGCGTCGACTACTGGCCGATCTCACTCTCTGTTACAAGCTACAAAATGGCTTTATCCACAGTAACATTTCCACTACTCTTATTAGATCAACTTACACTAGGACCAGAGGCCATAACCACAAACTCAGGACAAGAAAATCCCGATGTGAAATATCCAAACACTTTTTCTCTAACCGCATTGTCCGATCCTGGAACTCCCTGCCAGCTCATATCGTCAATTCCTCAACAACAAACCGATTTAATTCTGAAATCTGTAAACTAAATCTTAATCCCTACCTCAGATTCCAAGAACTTTGAAAATTTATTACCTCCTATTAAACTTTTTCTCCTCGCTTTCGATTTCTCAGACTAGATCTGCCCGAGCGATGATGAACTTAGTTTTCGCGTTTAAGTTTATTTTTCGATCGTGTTAGAGGCTTCGGCCCTTCGTTCGTGTCTTTAAAAATAAAAAAAATTAAAAAAAATTAAATAAAATAAATAACGATTTTTACGAATGCATGTGGCATTAAAAGCAAAAAATACAAAATAGTGATGATTTTATTAAATAAAAAACATTTTATGAAATTTTATTTAATTAATTGATTGAATAAGATTTAAAAATGGGTAGTTAACTTAGTTAAATGTATGTTCGAATTTTGTTAACTTCCAATTTGGTAATCTTACAGACATCAGCTTGAAAAACCTGCTTGTGACTACTGAAGACACAAGAATCGGTGATCACATTTTACTTATTATTTTTACTTCACCTCTTCTAATTGTGTCAAAATAATACTTATAATTGTTTTTAATTTTTGTAGAAAAAAGAAAACCAAATAAGATTCTAAATTTTATAATGAAAAACATAATAATGCTTATTGTTGCTCCAACATTTTTTGTGGGGATGATTCTCGTGCAGGCATTTTGGCAAGTTTTAATCATCACGAAATAGAATCCTCAAAAAATCAAATAATCCATCATAATTTATATAATTTAATTAATTAATTATTATTTCTGTAATCAGCTCAAAACGAATTCGGCCAGCTAAGCCAAGCATTCATCTAAAGGACATTCCACAACGGAAAATGACCGCTCCAGAACTATCAATTTCACCTCAGGTAAAACCAGTTCCAACTCAGGTAAAAACAGTTCCAACTCAGGTAAAACCAGTTCCAACTCAGGTAAAACCAGTTCCAACTCATGTAACACCAGTTCTAACTCATGTAACACCAGTTCCAACTCAGGTAACACCAATTCCACCTCAAGCAACACCAGTTCCACCTCAGGTAACACCAGTTCCACCCAAAGTAATACCTCCAGTTAAACCACTTCCAGGACCGAATAAGTAACTTGGAAACTTCAACAGACGATCTTGTTATCGACTTATATTTTGTTGTCACGGTTTTTATTAGTAACTTGTTTGATTTATGATTCAATTGATTCCACCTAGTTTGATTTATGATTTAATTTATTTCACCGAGATTATTTTCGTGATTAGTCATATATCAATCTCTTATGTCTCTATCCTATTTAAATATTCTTTTTTTAAACCTAACTTCAAATTCATTAGAACCCATTTTTAAATCTTATTTTCAGACGTGCTGCTACTTTGTGTGACAATTATAAATGAATAAATGATTATTTTAAAAATTGATTTACGTGTGGAATATTAACAATGCCTTACTAAATAATTTATTCATTCGCTAAACATGTAACGTAATCCTAAATCACACAAGATAGTAAACAATTCTATTACATGAGGTTACTTCAGAGCAGCTAGTTTTTGTTTGTCAGTTCCCAGAGAAAGTTCCTCAGTGGTTTAGCCTTGTAGGATGACGAATTTCGTCTCGTACAAGATACTGTGGGTACATATTACGAGTTTTATTCTTGATGTTGGCCGCGACAACCTCGTCTCCGGAATCGCACCGAATAGCCTTACACTGTAAAGTTGAATTGTCTAGTCCAATGGTCCCCAACCTTTTTATCGCCGCGGACCGGTCAAAGTTAGATGATTTCACCTCGGCCCGCTGGAGTGGGGTGACGTTGATTGTTTATACTTTAGATTGATTTGATTTAATTTTAATTTAATTGTATTTAAACATGTCTTCAAAGTAAAATACAGTTAATCCAAAAAATGAATGTAAAGTGATTTAACATTTTACCTCATTGGAACGGTAAATAAATGAGAATCCTGGTCTTGTTTCTTTGTAACGAGACGATTCCATCTGGGGATAACAGGAGCCAATGACACCCGAAGTGTGTCTTTTTGGTTGGAAGTAGCGCTCGAACTGTTTTAAAAGCAAAGACAGGTGGTCGTGCACCAACTTGATGAATGAATGATCAGGCTCAGTCCTGCATAAAATTTCCGCTAATGTCTGAAACATGATCAAAATGTATCTGTCAACGCGCCCACAACTCTAGTTTGGCATTAAATGCAGCTACTTTGTCTGCCAACTTTAAAACCGTTGTCATTTTCCCCTGAATGAACCGACTGAGTTCGTTGAGGATTTAGCATTGAATAAATATATCTCAGGTAAATCACTTTTGCGATCCATATCAGGAATCGTGAGAAAGGCGAGGAACAAATCTGCGACAGGAGCCAACGGAATTAAATATAAAAAATGCCCAAAAGCTATGAAATGTCTTCACGTGTTCATCGAAAAGGCATGGCTAAGACGCACAATTAGCGATGAATTCAAGCAAGCTGAAGGACTCCCATGACCTCAAACAGTTTAGGCCGATTTCGCTGTTGGCCGTTGAGGCAAACCAACATAACAATGCCTCAGTGTAAGTCTGTAAGTGTACTGGAATCATTGGCATGCGGAAGTTCTTTGATTTTTGGGGCAAACCCTTTGGCCATCCCTGGAGCTCTTCAAACGCCACCTGAAGACCCATCTCTTCAGGACTTCATGTGACAGCGAAGACACAAGGCGCCTCTGACGCTACGCACATGGCGCTTTATAAATTAATTATTATTATTATTATTTGATGCCCCTAAACTGTTCTTACTATAATTCAGCGGTTCTCCACCTGTGGGCCGCGACCCCTATGGGCGTCGATTGAGGTTTTTGTCGGGGGTCGCTGAAACCCTAAGATTTCGATAATTTTTTTAATATTTAAAAAACAATTTTTGATAATAATATATCTTCAACTCTACATATAATTTTGATTAAGATATTTTTTAAGTACACACTATATTACGTAATCATCAGGTCTTTTGTAGCAAGGCTGAGTGCAGGTTTCAAGAGAGGGAGGGCCATGAACCATGAACGTTAGAACCCAAAATTGAAATGGGCAATTAAGCATGAAATTTCAATTGTTACTTTGATGCCTAGGCAAAAAAGCACGCAAGGCAACCTTGTTTTAATAATAATACTATTAATAGTAATGATTTATTTTCTAAGTTTACTTTCTTTATATATTTTCTGTATAGTGTTTCCTTCTTGAAGCTAAGCATTCAGATGATGAATGATTTAGATATATTTGTAAATAGTTAATGGTATGGGCATGCATAAATTTATAATTTATGTAATTTTCTATTTATAGTATTGAAAAACTGATGAAGCTATTAATCATGTATAACTTATATTAATAAAATTTAAACCTCCATCTTGAAGTCACTTTATTTTACTTCATATAATATGCAGTTAGTATATTTATTACAGAGTTTCAACTGTCCCAAATTATTGAACCCTGTGGTTGTGGAAGCTACCAGGAACTGTCTGAGATTCTCAATTTACTCTCTCAATATATGCATTCAGACTATTCCATATTAAAAAGAATTGTGCAAGTTAATTCATAATTCAATTGTCCAACTTTATAATCACCAATACTACTCTGGGAGTTTTTCCATCCACATTAATCTTCACTAAGGATACTTTCCCCATTTTATAGATCTTTGTAATAATATCTGTAGGAACTTTACGGAGGAAAATTTACATTTATTTAAACCAAAAACTATGCTTGATCTAAATAGGCGGTGTAATTGGAGAATTTGATTAAAGTTTTATAATAGACCTGTAAGGCTGTTAATGATATTATTACTTTCTAACCTTTAACCCTTTTTTTTCTCTCGGCGGCCCTTGGCTGGTGGTTGCGGTGATAATAAGCCGCTTTCGCACCCAACTGTCACAAAATCAGCTAAACACTGTGGTTTAAACTTTATGCAAAATGTACGACCAATTTTTTTGAAACTTGATTATGACTTTTCACATTTCCTATTGCACAAATAACAAGTTTATATTCATTTCACTCATTTTTTTATTAAATTTTTCTATGATGTTAAAGGTGATTTGCCCTCACAGACCTAAAAACTAAAACTAAATAAAATTTTCAAATAGAAGTGTTAAATATGCGTAAAAGGGTTTCAATCTTTATAATATTTAGAAGTCAAAGGCATAACATCGACAATGAAGTTAACTGACTGAAAGATAGCCCAATCCTTTTATTGTTGGGGTCGCCAGAGCATGGCAAGTGTTGACGAGGGGTCGCGGCACTAAAAAGGTTGAGAACCGCTGCCATTATTCCTTCCCACCGAGGTGTGTTGCTTCCTCTCAGTTTTAAAAAAAAAAGGTTGAGAATTGCACATTGCCGTATTGTCTTTTAGACTATTTTGGTTATCGCAAACCGAATTGTAGACTTTGTATTTTATGCTTTGGAAGTTATTACTACTATTATTGTTGTCATAGTAAAGCCTGGATGAAAAAAATGACAAAAACTTTATTCAAATTAAATGGATATGTAATATGTCATCACTCAGTCTCAGCCAAATTTATTAAACTCGATTCCCTGAATTAGATCTCCACCACAAAACACTTGAACTGCACTTTTTACATCTCTGGTGATGAATTCTTGTTCAATACTGATTAAAGCTAGGTTAGTCAGTCGTTTCTGTGACAAAACAAGGGCAAAAGGTGCGACTGGGCCACTGCCAATCGCCTAATATCCAATTAACAGATGTCCCACAGCTGGATGCCCGGTGTCGTCATAACCCCTTTGCACGCCACTGATTGGAATATTGCTAATATGTATGTAGAAGGAAGCATATATAACTACAACTTTTTGCAAATATGTGTGGTAGTATTTTGGAATAAAACAAGAATTTGTGTGTGTTCGGATATGTTATGAAATAATCGATCGCCGAATAATTAAATTATTTCTTATTATGAAGTCTTTAATTAACTAATTTAATTCAAATTAAATTGAATTGTATCAAGTATGGAACCACATCCCAAAAACGTCATTAAAAATATGAAAACAAACAATAGCTTATTAGTCGAATATAAGAATCCATTCTTTAATTTGTTGATACACACGGTGGGATGAATGTTATTCGTAACAAATAAACTACATTTTTTTCTATTTTTCTGCAATTTCTCTTGAGAATATCTCGTTGATCAGAGACAGATCAATGTTTACGCGAAGTTGACAGCGATGCAACTTAAAGCAATTCTATCAGGTTACGCATTCGAAGCCTTAAACGTTATAGCCGGGACTGATTTATTTTTTACTTTGACTTTTTAAATTAAGGATAAGTTAATTACAAGTTAATTTTGCTTGACAATATGACTTTCGGAGTTCACAAATTTATGATTTATTAAGTTATTAATAATAACTAAAATTCACTGTTATGCCATTCCAAGTCGTTCCAAGAAGGGCACCCCGTCATAACAGCCCGGCGACAGAATAGCCCCGACAAAACAGCCCCGTCAAAACAGCCCGGCGTCAAAATAGCTCAAGACAAAACAGCCCCGACAAAACCGCCCCGACAAAACAGCCCCGTCGAAACAGCCCGGCGTCAAAATAGCCCAGGACGGGAAAATCCCGTCAAAATGGCCCCGTCAAAATAGCCCCGACAAAATAGCCCGGCGACAAAATAGCCCAGGACAAAACAACCCGGCGACAAAATAGCCCGGCGACAAAATAGCCCCGTCAAAACAGCCCTGTCACCAGGGTCGGACTGGCTTAAAAAACAGGCCCGGGAACTTTTATTTAACTCCTACTTTGATCAACTTAAGCATAAGAAACACTAGAGTCTAAAATTTCTATCCACTATTAACTATTATAACAGCTTTTTCATCGTTTCACTAGTCGATGCTAAAACATCAATGATTTCATTGTTATTGATTCTTGGAAAAGAGTCTTTCTCACAAGACATCAGCATGAATGATCGTAGAATTGACTGGTTCAGAAAATTTCTTAATCTGTTCAAAACGTATTTCAATTTTGAAAACGACCCCTCACAAGCAACTTGTGATCAGGATAATGTCAACACAAATTTGTAAGCCAGATACAAATTTGAATAAGCAAGACTATGCAAATTAAACTTCTGGAGAACAATAATAACAACAAACAATACTCAAAACGATCAAAGCATTCAAGCCACTAATTTCGAATTAAATTTTGATTCAGTTTCACAACATTTTTAAAAAATACTTTGACATGGAGTTATCATGGGGCTATTTTGACGGGGCTATTGTGTCGCCGAGCTATTTTGTCGCCGGGTTGTTTTGTCCTGGGCTATGTTGTCGCCGGGCTATTTTGTCGGGGCTATTTTGACGGGGCCATTTTGACGGGATTTTTCCGTCCTGGGCTATTTTGACGCTGGGCTGTTTCGACGGGGCTGTTTTGTCGGGGCGGTTTTGTCGGGGCTATTGTGTCTTGAGCTATTTTGACGCCGTGCTATTTTGACGGGGCTGTTTTGTCGGGGCTATTCTGTCGCCGGGCTGTTATGACGGGTCACCTCCAAGAAGACAGATAAAAAAAAATACACAAATGCACAAGTCAATGTGCGCAATCGTCTGTTTACCAAATATAAATAAATATTTACCAACAAAAACATGAATTTTTATGAGTTAATTAAAATAATAATACCATAAACATGAACACTCTTATAGAATGAATGACCTTCAAAGCAAATCTTAGGTTACAATACATTTTTAGATCTCACATGACAATTACAGGCAACATGTGTTTCAATATGATGTTTTGGATGCTCGTTGTAATTAGAAAGCTTAGAGGTAAGCATTATTTATTATATTAAGCAAGAGAAGGTCAATATCCGATGCTCAGTTACATGTAATTTAAACGTTACAGTTAATAATGATACTAATAATAACAAAATAAAATATTTATTAATACTTGTAAAGTATCAATCTAAGGACCATATTTCACGACTTTGAATAATACATTTGCCTTGCTTTACAATTTTATATACAATAACGCGGTATTTCAGATTACACAATGTAAGGACGGAAACCATGAAGCACCCCACATTTTCCCGACAATTCGTTAAATATAAGTTCAATATTGATCAATTTTATACATAAAATAATTTTATTGTATACAAAACATTCTGTAAATTTTCAAATAAATTTAACTACTAGAAGTTGTAAAATATGCAAAATAGTATTTTAGGGTCTTTTGAACACCAAATGTTCTATTAACGTCCGCGAAATATCTAGATGATTTGGATGGTGCTCCCACAGCGTTGCCATCCTGAGAGGCGAAACCTTAACCATTAGACCATGCGGCGCACCTTTTAAAAACCATGAAGACGTTCTTACTTATATCAAATAAAACTTGAAATATGTGATAGTTACGCAATCAAAATGCACTTTTAAATGCAAATATTAACGATGTATAAACCTAAAAAGATTTAACAATGAATTGAAGTTTAAAAATAGTAATTTTATAAAGGGCTGGATGAAAAATAATCTGACTATGGGAGCGGGCAGATTGAAGCCTTCAGACAAGCAATTTATTCGATAAGTGAAACTGCCAAAGAACTCAATAGTCCCAAACTCCCAAGTCTGTCGTCTGGGTCTACCTAAATTATAATGAAAAATATCGTACAAATATGATCATGGAAGACCCAAGAAACTGACGATTCGTCATCAGAGACTTCTGGTAGAAGGGCTTCTAAGGGTAAATTTTAACCAAATCAATTTAGAAATAAACTTGATTTAAGAATTTGTAAAAGTACAAAATTAAGTTATTTGAGATTTAATTTTATTTTATCATGTGAAAAAAGATCAAAGATTAAACCTTTAAAAACCGTCACAAGTTGGCAAGATTGGAATGGATCAAAGCCATGCTTTCCAATAGAGATGGTTGGGGCAACAATAATTTTTCAAATGAAAAGACATTTAATGGTCATCAATTCTACTGGCATGACCTCAGATTATAAAAAGAAACATTTATTGGTTGAAATCACGGAGCAGTAACAGTGAGGATTTGGGAAAGAAAATCTCAGTGAAATTTCTGGGAAATTTTCTTTGGTGGATTGCATTAAAGCTTTAGAAAATCATCTTCTTTTTGGTAAAGCTTATTCAGGAGGAAAATTTATTTTCTAGCAAGATGATGTCCTGACCCATACTTCCAAGTTGAAGAAGACATTTTTCCAGAGCAGAAATTTGATAGTTATGAGCTTGTCAGCCTGTTTTCCGGACTAAAATTCTTTAGAAAACGTTTGAAGAATGTTGTCAAGACTGGTTTGCAATAATGGAAGACGGTTCGATTCTAAATCTGACCTAGAAAACACCATTATCAGCGCCTGGAAAGAACTGGAGTGAAAATTCACAAAACCTTAAAATCAATGGGTAACAGATGTTTTAAAGTTATTGAGAATAAATAAAACATTATTTTGTATTAATAAATTCTTTTCATGTTTTTAACGTGATTTGAGTCTCTCTTTTTTTATGATTTTTGAAAGTGCCTTTCATGGATATTAGGCGCCTCGAAATCCCGGTTTTTCAATTTTTTGAATAAATTAATGCATGAAAATATTGACGGAAATTTAAGAGATAATCAGAAATGTATAATTACATAACATACTGACATTTCCCTTCAATCAAATGTTTGTTTGGCGGGTTAACACGAAATGGGATGTCCTGATAGTTTCCGTCCTGGCTTTACATTACATGTTTATCAAAACAATATCTCCCTGAATAATTGTAGGCTTATGTAGGCTATTTGTTTCTAATAATTAATTATATTCTTTAATCATAATTCGTTCATTTTCAAGAAACAAATTCAATAAACATTGCATTGGGAGCAAAGGTGACTTACTGTCATCACACTATTACTACGGTGAATGATGGTTCTTTAGGAACCTACCAACAAGTACTAGAACCTTGCCATAATCAGGGTGAAGCTATTGTCATACTAAGGCTACAACAATCATATGTAGTACACTTTGTTCAAATCTACTATTATAGTGGGTGACATTATGAATTTATTTTGTTTGGTTTGTTATTAATTTTATTTGAACATTTTTAACAGATGCTATGTTAAATGATAAAATGATATGTCGTGCTATTTTTTCAGAAAATATTATGATTTTATTTTTGTTTTAAAGGAGTTCAAATCTTAACAGCTTGCAAGAGCTTCTGTAACAAATGACTATATACATTATGTACAATTGGGCACCCCGTCATAACAGCCCGGTGACAGAATAGCCCCGACAAAACAGCCCCGACAAAACAGCCCCGACAAAACAGCCCCGTCAAAATAGCTCAAGACAAAACAGCCCCGACAAAACCGCCCCGACAAAACAGCCCCGTCGAAACAGCCCGGCGTCAAAATAGCCCAGGACGGAAAAAATCCCGTCAAAATGGCCCCGTCAAAATAGCCCCGACAAAATATCCCGGCGACAAAATAGCCCCGACAAAACAGCCCCGTCAAAACAACCCTGTCACCTGGGTCGGACTGGCTTAAAAAACCGGCCCGGGAAATTTTATTTAACTCCTAGTTTGATCAACTTAAACATAAGAAACACTAGAGTCTACAATTTCTATTCACTATTAACTATTATAACAGCTTTATCATCGTTTCACTAGTCGATGCTAAAACATCAATGATTTCATTGTTATTGATTCTTGGAAAAGACATCAGCATGAAGGATCGTAGAATTGACTGGTTCAGAAAATTTCTTAATCTGTTCAAAACGTATTTCAATTTTGAAAACGACCTCTCACAAGCAACTTGTGATGAGGATAATGTCAACACAAATTTGTAAGCCAGATACAAATTTGAATAAGCAAGACTATGCAAATTAAACTTCTGGAGAACAATAATAACAACAAAACGATCAAAGCATTCAATCCACTAATTTCGAATTAAATTTTGATTCAGTTTCACAACATTTTTTAAAAATACTTTGACATGGAGTTATCATGGGGCTATTTTGTCGCCGGGTTGTTTTGTCTTGGGCTATTTTGTCGCCGGGCTATTTTGTCGGGGCTATTTTGACGGGGCCATTTTTGACGGGCTATTTTGTCTTGGGCTATTTTGACGCCGGGCTGTTTCGACGGAGCTGTTTTGTCGGGGCGGTTTTGTCGGGGCTGTTTTGTCTTGAGCTATTTTGACGCCGGGCTATTTTGACGGGGCTGTTTTGTCGGGGCTATTCTGTCGTCGGGCTGTTATGACGGGTCACCGTACAATTGGCATTGCACATGTATAAGATGTGTGCTTAATTGATCGTGAAAAATTGACAGTGGATGATCTTTTTTTTAGACTCCAATAGTCAATAATATTAACATACTTTATAATCAATTCGACAGTGTATACTGATGACAGTCTTAAATCCATAACGATTGCTTTAAAAGAAGGTCCATTCACAGAGCCTTGTGGAAAGGTTCCAATTATTGACCCAACTGAATATACTCGAATATTCAACTGTCCACTACAGAGAAGGGATTTTTCCCGCGTTCAAGTAGATTTACAATTTCGCTCAGATTTTCAGCTCCAGGAAATTGAAGTGCATACTCTTGGTAAATTTTTATTTAGATCATTCGACTACATCGATTACAAAAATTTATGTAATGAAAAACGTCAAAGCTTGTAAAGGTCAAGAATATTGAATGTAGAGCATACAATTTCTTTAGACTTTTAAAGATTCATTGATAACAGTAGACCTTAAAGCGAATAAAATGTACTAAACATCTGCTTTAGTGGAAATAAATTAGTTAATTTCACTTTTATCATCGTACAGCCAACAGATTGCCAAAGATAAAACATGTTCTCTTTCACCGAGGTTGTTTCGACGAGTTTGACGAAAAAACCGAGTTTCTCAGTTGGGAGAAATGCCATGAGAAGTGCTTTGAGCACGAATTTATATTCGCTGGAATCAAGGTTTTTCTTTTCTTTTGTATCCTTTCAAGCCACGACTTCAAAAAATAACACTGCAAACAACATTCCAAGATAACCCACAACACCTAATGCTTAATAGACATTTCTAACGCGGCTAGTGCGAAAGCCATAAGTACATCAGAACCCGGTTATGTCACCGGCCTAGGGAATACCGAAATTCGTCGAGATAACCGATGATAGAGATGGTTGCTGTATCTAATGTGTAATATGTAAAATAATATGTGCTTGAAATTTCTTTATGTACATAATGTGCGTTAATAAATAAGAATGTATATGCACGTGTTTTTGGTGATTTTCTTTACACAACGACAATTGATATTTGATATTGATAACAGCAATATCTACATACATGTTTGTGAACAACAGAAGACGTTTTTTGCATACATCCTTGTTAGTAGCAACTGAGCACTTTAATTCGGTCCTTCTACTTGTTTCCACCGTGACAAGCCTCCCCTTGAAACGCCAAAGTCTTGCGTGGTAGGCATTTCCAAGATACCCCAGTTTCTTCAGCATTACAAATGATTCGACTCTCATAATGTTATATCGTGGGTAAGACTTATTATTAAGGTGCTTAACTAGGTATGATGGTGAACTAATTGCATCTTTATTAATATCACCCTTAATGGCAAAAGCGTCGACTTAATAGGGGCGAGTTGAGCGAGGTCGAGATAAGTGGGTTCCACTGTATTTAGATGGACGGAAGTACATTAAAGACTCAACATTTAAACTTAATCTGTTGTTAATGACCTGAACATTTAAAAATATTTATTAATGGAGTTAATGCGAAAATGCAATACGATTTATCAGTATGCAATACAAATTTAATGGTACTGAAAGTTTATATTAATATTTTAAAAAGAAAGTTCAACGTGAAATGAATAATATTGCAAGGAACCTTTTGCATTCTATTGGGTTGCAGGTTGGCCAAATGAGTTGCGGTCCTGCATACGGCGGTAATGGCAACAGTTGCAATGTGTCGTGTTCGAAACCCAGCCTGCACTGTCACAAGCGCCTTTGAGAAGGAGCGCTGTAATAGATATTTACAAGAAGCGCTTCTGACGCTATGCTTATGGCGCTATATAAGTTAAGTAAACAATTACAACTACTAGACAATTAGTTGAGAAGTAAGTGTGCTGCGTGATAGGTCAACGAATAGGAATTTGTTTGTAAGTTTGACATTTGCTATTCTCATTTCATATTTTACTGACTACGGAGTCAAGAGGAAAAGAAAACCCATAATAGCATAATTATTATTAATAACTAACTATTCGGTTAAACCGATCAACTACTTCATGCACAATTTTATGACCTTAATTTCTCTGAAAACATCTAATTCTACCGATTGTTTTCCTTACAAACAAATAAATTGATTTTAATTTTGTTTTATTATAGGTAGCATGAATGCATGACATACAAAATCAAGAATATCATTCAGAAATAATAAAAAAATTAAAACAAAAAAAAATAATAAACAATTAATCTCGATTGTTATTTTTGTTTTATGCGGAATTATGTGAAACCTCCGAAAGAATAAAAAGTATTGTGGCTGCAAAAACAACGTAAACCCATTTGGTGAGTTGCCGCTTGAAGAATGTGACCTGCTCTGCGATGATGGAGTTGGTGCCTGTGGAAGCAAGGAAGCTTTCTCCGTCTACATAGGTATGAACAGGGTATTGGTCAAGTAGGGAACACTTTTTAATAATTCAACTATCGTATTATCAACTTCTAGAAAATATGTTAACTTCGCTGTTTTAACAGTAAGTATTCCTCTGCCACATTACAAAGGCTGTTTTCCCATTGGAAATGAGAGTGCATACTTCAAATCTAAGGGATATTCTAAAGGTTCCATGTTGCCAGTAAAGTGCATATATCAGTGTAACGATTACAACTTTGCTGTCTTAAAAGTAAAATTAATTTATAAATGGTTCTAAAATTTCGTAGTCTGATAAACTAATTAATGATAATGATCGTTTGTCAAATGTGTAAGCCTCAATTGCCTAAAATTTGGTTTAAAATACCAATAACCTGATGAAATTACGATGGCTGAATGTTGTTAGTATCTTTTTTTATCAAATATCAAACATTGAAAATTGTCCATGCGATTAATTTCTGTTCAAAATCATTTCCAAAGCATCTTTTGATATTTTTGTTGTCTAAATGCA
>JAJTWR010000147.1:0-77427 GCA_021613335.1 Whitmania pigra | reverse complement strand
TCGTGGCGACCTCGCCGCTCTGGCATGTCAGGTGGCTGCGGACGGGCTGCTCATCACCGCCGCTGACCGGTTGTCATCGGCGGCGATCGAAGCTCTGCCCGCCTCGGTCAAGATCATTGCCACCTTTTCGACCGGCTACGACCATATCGCTTTGGAGGCCGCGCAACAACGAGGCATCGCTGTCGCCAATACCCCGGACGTGCTAACCGCCGCCACCGCCGATATCGCTTTGCTGCTGATTCTAGCCGCCTGCCGGCGCGCGCATGAAGGACAAAGCCTGTTGCGCGCCGGCAGTTGGACCGGCTGGACGCCCACTCAATTGCTCGGCCAGCATCTAGGCGGTCGCAGGCTGGCGATTCTGGGAATGGGGCGGATCGGCCAGGCGGTGGCAGCGCGCGCTCGCGCCTGCGGCCTGGATATCCACTATCATAACCGCAGCCGCTTGCCGCCCGAACAAGAGCAAAGCGCCATTTTTCATGCCGATGCCGACAGCCTGTTGCGCAGCGCCGACATCTTGTCATTGCACGCGCCGGCAAGCCCGCAGACCCGTCATTTTTTGAATCGCGACAGCATCGCCCTCTTGCCGGGCGGCGCCGTGGTCATCAATACCGCCCGGGGATCGCTCATCGAAGATGACGCCTTGATCGACGCTCTGCAAACCGGGCGCGTTTGGGCTGCCGGCCTCGATGTTTACGAGAACGAACCGCGGCTCGACCCGCGCTACCGCGATTTGACCAATGTGTTCCTGCTGCCTCATCTGGGAAGCGCCACGTTCGAAACACGGGATGCGATGGGATTTAAAGCTTTAGATAATCTTGAGGCATGGTTTAGCGGAAAAAAATTACCGAATAGAGTTGTATAATAAAAAAATACTCCCATCATACTTTTTATTATGATTTTATGCTTATTGAGGTAATCTTGGTCGGCGTGTTTTCCCAACGTTCTTGCACGGTATTTTTCAATCTTGCCCAAAACTGGTTTGCTCCGTCCTCATCGGACCTTGGTATTCGTTGGCTCTCCTTCTGGCGAAGGAGAGCGGTTGATGGCGCAATTACAGCGGCTTGGCTTGTGGCGGATCGAGCGGATCTCGGCTTCGAACCTTGACGATCCGCTGGCTGGGGTTGAACATTCGGATCTGTTTTTGATCGATCCGTCGGCGGCATCGATGGTTGTGTCGTTGCGCCAGCATCCTCGCTGGCGCAACGCGCCAACTCTGCTGGCGCTGGATCGCAACGCGCCGGGGTTGAACAGATCGTCGCCGATAGTCTCACAGCTGATAGTTTCATCAATGAAGCGCTGGTTCTCCCGGTTTTTGACGCCGAGCTCATTCGTCGGATCGACGGTCTTCTAGCTTACGCCGACCTCGAGCGCCAGTTGAGTTTTTTGAACGAAAAGGGCGAGGAACGCTATGCGTTGCTCGCTGTCGGCGCCAATGACGGGCTATGGGATTGGAACCTTGTAACCGGCCATGTCTATTATTCGCCGCGCTGGAAAAGCATGCTTGGTCACAAGGAGGATGAGATCGGCCAATCGATCGAGGAGTGGCTGTCCCGCATCTTGCCTGAGGATCTGGCCTGGGTCGATGCGACATTGGAAGAGCAAATCGAAAACCCGTCATCTGACTTTCGGATCGAATACCGTATGCTCGATGCCGAGGGTAAAATCCATTGGATGCTGTGCCGGGGCTGCGCCGTTGGCAACGATACCGGCGGTCAAGCGGTTCGCATGGCCGGCTCGATGACCGATATCACCAGCCACAAGCAACAGGAACATGAGCTGCGCCTGTCGGAGGAACGTTACGCCCTTGCCGCTAGAGCCTCGAATGACGGGCTGTGGGATTGGGATCTGATCGAGAATCGCATCTTTTACGCCTCGCGCTGGAAGCAGATGATCGGCTTCAAGGATGAGCAAATTTCCTCATCGCCGGCTGAATGGCTCGGCCGGGTTCTGGAAGACGATTTGATCTGGTTGCAGGCCACGATCGACGGTCAGGTCGATCGTGGTGGCGACGAACCGTTCGAGATCGAATACCGCATACGCCATGCCGATGGCGATGTTCGCTGGATGCTGTGCCATGGTCTGGCAATCCGGGATCTCAACGGCAAGACCGTTCGGCTGGTGGATCGCAATCCGATATCAGCACCCGTAAAATGGCCGAGCAGCGTCTGCTGCACGATGCGTTCCATGACAAGCTGACCGGCTTGCCCAACCGCGCCTTGTTCATGGATCGCTTGACACAGCTTCTGCGCCCAATTGCCGGCAGGCAACCGCGCTGTATCGTTATGCTGGCGGAAATAAACCGCTTTGATCGTCTGGCCGACAATCTTGGTCCCGAACAGAGCGATCGTCTGCTCATGGAGATCGCCGCCCGCCTGTTGGAATGCTTGGGAATCGGCGATACGCTCGCCCGCCTGGACGGCGCTCAGTTCGGGTTCGTGTTCGATGGCAACGATCGCCTGGACGAGACCATCGCGCTGCGCGGCCACCGTATCAAGGAGGCCATGACCCGGAAGATCACCCTTGCCAGCCATTCCTTCCACGCCACAGTACGCCTGGGCGCAACCGCCGCCAACGGTCGCGATCTGTGCGCTGAGGATCTGGTGCGTGAGGCCGGACGCGCCATGCATCGCGGCGCGCAAGAAGGCGGCTCTTCGCTGGCGGTCTTTTCCACCGAGGAAAACGCCCCAGCGCTCGACGCGCTGCAACTGGAGCAAGCCTTGCGTATGGCATTGGAGGCCAACAACCAGATCGAGCTTCATTATCAACCGATCGTCGATCTGGCAACCCGGCGTCTAGCCGGTTTCGAGTCGCTGATGCGGTGGCGCCATCCCGAGTTCGGCATGATTTTTCCGGACCGCTTCATTCCGATTGCCGAGCAAAGCGATCTGATCTTGTCGTTAGGCCGCATCGCCATGACGCACGCCTGCCGAAAACTGAAGCAATTGCAGGACATGTTCCCCGCCGCCGCCGATCTGTTCATGAATGTGAACGTGTCCAGCGTGCAGTTGCAGGATGATAATTTTTTGGCCGATTTTCAGGCCATCCTTACCGAGAGCGGCGTCTCAGCCGAGCAAATCAAGCTGGAGATCACCGAAAGCGTCCTGCTCGGCGATACTGATCGGGCCTATGGGTTGCTGCAGTCTTTGAAGGATATGAAGCTGAAACTGGCCATCGACGATTTCGGTACCGGCTATTCCTCTCTCAGCTATCTGCACAAATTTCAATTCGACGCGGTGAAAATCGACCGCTCTTTCGTGCGGGCTATGCAGATTCGAGAAGAAAATACCTTGATCATTCGCATGATCTGCGATCTAGCTCAGGCAATGGGCTACGAGGTGATTGCCGAAGGGGTGGAAAGCGCGCAAGATGCCGACCGGTTAACCAAGCTCGGCTGTCGCTATGGACAAGGCTATCATTTCGGTCGCCCAAAGGATGCCGGCACTTTGTTGCATTATCTGACTCAGGAATTAACTGCGCTCTCCTTGCCTATGGCCTCCACTCACTAGGACCAGCGCTTGCAACCACCGAACCGGCGAGCAAAGCGGATGATCGCCTGGCCGCTAGCGCTATATCGCAAGCTGCAATTAAAACCCGCATGGCAGGTCAGGTCATACGCCAACTCATACTTAATCGCGTCAGGTAACGGTTTTGCGCCGGGGCGCCGGGCGTTGCGCTTTGGGTGGAGTTTCTGGGGCTGGAGTTTCTGGGGCTGGGGCTTCTGGGGCTGGGATGGGGTTTGCCTCGGCCGCCGGAGCCGCTAGGGCGGGGCTGACGGCAGCGCCATCGCTGGCTGAGCTTGCTTTCACGGCGGAGGATTGCTGTGGTACGGAAGGGGCCGGATCGACATTTTCCGTCTCGCCTTCCGCGACCTGGGCTTTATCGGCTGTCCAAAGCTGCCATGCGTCCGCGCGCGCGTCGGTAGCTAGTTGCAAGAAGGCTTTCAGTTCAGTTTGCGCCAGACGAAAAGCGTCGTGAGCAACGGTCAACTGACGCTGCGCCAAGACCGCCGGGTTAGGAGCATGCAGCAAATCGCCGGCGGCATCGGTAAACATCGCGGTGGTCTGCTCCATGATCTGCGCTTGCCGGCGGGCGAACGCCTGCATAACCTCCAGCGATATTTTGTTCGCTTCAGCCAGCGCCATCATATTCCGCCGCTGCATGGTATACAGGCGTTCGAAATTACTGACCGAAACCTGGAATTCCTCGATCATTCGAGCGTAAGCCATCGGCAAGCCTAGGACATGTCTGAGCGGCATGACACTCCTCCTCGCGGATATAATCCCTGACCAGCGTACCACAGACTATTGAGCGCGCAACGCGAAGATGCTCCGGTCACGATAACTTTTTTCTGTTCTTACAGCACATATCGTCGCACATTCATAGAAACAACCCGTTGCCGTTGCAGAGTAGACCGTAAAACACCATGAATCGTCCCGTTACCAATGAAGATATGCTGCGCGCCATTCTGGAGATCGGCGGTGGCCTGTATCGTGAGTTCGATGAGTTGAAGCGTGCGCTGACTCAAAATGGCAGCGAAGCCGACGCAATCAAACTCGAGGAAATAAAGCTGCTCACACGGGAATTGGAGGAGTTATCCCGCCATATCGTCAATACCAAAAGGGAAATCTCCATGATCCGCGGCGAGGGGGCCGACACTCGGATGGATCGGATCTCGTCGGCCAATTTCGAGCTGGATGCCATCGTCAAACATACCGAAGATGCAACCGATAAAATCATGACCGCAACCGAGGAAATAGATGCAATCTCATCGAAGATAAGATCTGATATTACCGATGAAATTCAAATAAAGAGGTTGGATGAAATTAATTCGCAAGTGATATCAATTTATGAGCATTGTAATTTTCAGGACATTACCGGACAGCGTATCTCAAAAGTAATCAAGACATTGAATTACATTGAAATGCGCATCGAGAATATGCTCCATATTTGGGGCGGTCCTCTGGAAACATCCTTGGGAGAGGCGAGCGATTTCACCAATTCAGATGAGGCTGCTTTGTTGAACGGTCCGCAATTGCCGAGCAGCGCGGTCAGCCAGGGTGAGATCGACAATCTGTTCGGTTCATCGCCGCCACCAGCGGGGTAATCATGCGGACGCGCGGCTTTTTTCCAGCTCCAACCGGCTTTGCCCCTCGCCTTCGCCCTCAAGACCGCGGTCCATTGAATGGTGTTATGTTCTGTCGTAGCTTCATCTTCCCATCAGCGTCGCTGGCAGGAATTCGCCAGCAGGAAAACCAGCCGCGCCGCCTTGGCTTGAATAACCGAACTGCCAAAACCCCTGCCTGTTTATTGGCGATCGAAACATCGGAAAGCGAGTGATACCGACGTGTCGGCGATGTGGAAAATTCTTGCGCGCTGGCGGGATCGGCTTGACGAAGCCGAAACGGCATCGTCGGCCAGCGCTTTCAGCGCCTCCAACCGGCCGACGCGTCATCGCCTTGTCGGCTACCGCACCTTGCGCGCCCTGCACGGGGCGGCGTGGGACACGCTGATCGCCGAGCGACGCCTGATGATCGAGCAGGTCGTTTTGGACTTGATCGCCCCGTTGAACGGCTCGCTCCGCCATGATCCTCGCGGGTTGATATTGTCATTTCCAGTCGATGGCGTGGATGATCACACGCTTGACCGCCAAAGCGAAGCCGTGCGCAGCGCCTTGTTTGAATTGCTGCCTCCCGTGCCCGATACCAGGATGCCGAAGTCCGAGTTGCCGATCGAGCGCGAGGTTCTGCCAAAGCAAAAGGTTCTGCCAAGCGAGCCGCTTCAAGCAACCGTTTCGCCTCCCATGATTGAGCCGGCGTCAATAACCCAGGCGCCAGCGCCCTCGGCGCCGAAAGCCCCGGCGAAATCGGACCCCGCGCCCCAGAGCGTTGAGCAAAAGAGCGGGTTGAGCGGCTTTCTGTCAACCTTGCAACGGCCAAACCCGCCATCGCCGCCAATCAGATTACCGCCTCCCAAACCAGCGCCATCCCCCCAAACGACCGCTTTACCGCTGACCGGGCTCAGTAGCGCGCCGCTCCAAGCAATCGCCCCTAGCGATCCAGCCCCAACGCCGATAACAGCGGCGCTACTCGATGTGGAACGAGAACGAATGCGCAAGCCTGACGCGCCAGGCTTGCCTGCCTCCAGCCATCCTCGCATTAGCAAAGCGCCTGTCACCCGGCTGCTGCCTGGTTTGAGCTTTGACGATGCCTGGAACGATGCCGTTGGCGACCTTATTGAAGAGCCAGCGCCCGCAACGCCACCGCCCGCAGCGCCACCACCGCCCGCAGCGCCACCGCCCGCAGCGGCCGCGATAGTCGGCCCGCCAGCCCTGGCCAAGCCGGCTCGGCCAGGGCTGGCGACGCCTGAGCCGCGCGATTTGGATGCGCTTTGGAGCGATCTGGTCAGCGACAGGAACGATCTGCCCGCCGATCCGCTCACCGCAGCGCCGCCCTTGTCGCCCGAAGCGCCGACCGCCCATGCGCCTCCCCCTCCCCCGCCATTCCTGGCGGCGGATAGGCCGCGTTTTGGCCCAGCCTATGCCAGGCAATCGCCCGCGGATGACAAAACCGGCGCCCTGCTCACCGCCGGCGAAGCAGGCGTCAAAAAAATACCGTCTGCCCCAATGTCGGTTCTGCCAGTGCAGTGGCGGCATTTCCCTCCTCCTGGTCCTGACGGCATCGCTATCGGCTATCGCGGTTTTTTGGGGAGCAAGCAATGGGTTGGTGGCAACCTATCTCGTGCACCCGCTCAAGATCGGTCCGATCGGTTGCCAGTCAGCCTTCGAAATGACCGAGAAAGCGCAATCGGCAAAGGCCTCGAGCGACCTGGATCTGCTGATGCTCGATCGCGTCGGTCAGGCCATCGCCGGAGCTATCCGGCAGGGCAAACGCTTCATTGCCATTTTGCCGATATCGAAGTCCACGCTCCTGCGTCATCGGTTGCGCGCCACATATCTCCAGTGCTGGAAGGAGCAACCGGAAGAAACCCGCGGCGTCACCCGTTTCGTCGTGTGGGAGGTCGATCATAATACCAGCCGGGGCGAATTGCAGGAAATGGCTTCCGCGTTGCGCCAGGTCGGTAAGCCGCCGCTCATCCGCCTTAGTCCGGCATCGGCAATCACCGGACGCGTTCCGGGTACCGGTTATTCCTATGTGTTCTACGATCTGGCCGAACCGCACTCGCGAGAAAATCGCAACTGGCTGATGCAGCGTCTAGCGGCAATTACCAACCGCTTTCCGCCACAACAGCTTACGCGTGATGATCGGCGGTGCCAACGATGTCGCGACGATCAAGCAGATTTTTCAAGCCAAACCCGACCTGATCGAAGCCGGCGTCATCGGCGCATTGGAGCGCTTGCCCGATCTGCCGCGCCAATTGACCTCGGATGCCATGGTCTCCGAGATTCTGGCTGAATTCGGATATAGCGGGACGCTCACCCTGGAAAATTGAACGGCGCGCCGTAACCGCCGCCGCCTGGCGTTTCGATCACGAACACATCGCCCGGCGCCATATCGATCCGATGGGTAGCGCCAAAATTTTCCACCCGCCCGTCGCTTCTCTCGACCCAGTTGCGGCCAGGCGATCCCGCTTCGCCGCCCGCCAGGCCAAAAGGCGGCACCATACGGCGGTTGGCCAGGATAGCCGCCGTCATGGCTTCTTCAAAGCGAATGCGCCGCACCGCGCCATCGCCACCCGGCCAACGCCCCCTCCCTCCGGAGCCGCGCCGGACAGCGAATTCCTCCAGAATTACCGGAAAGCGCCATTCCAACACTTCCGGGTCGGTCAAACGCGAATTGGTCATATGGGTATGCACCGCCGAAGCGCCGGCGAAACCGGAACCAGCGCCGGAACCGCCGCAGATGGTTTCGTAATATTGATGCCGGGCATTGCCGAAGGTGAAATTATTCATCGTCCCCTGGGAAGCGGCCATAACCTGCAAGGCCCCGTACAGCGCGTCGGTGACCACCTGGCTGGTTTCGACATTTCCGGCAACGACTGCCGCTGGATAACGCGGATTGAGCATCGACCCTTGGGGGATGATGACGGTCAAGGGGCGCATACAACCGGCATTCATTGGAATGTTATCGTCGACCAGGGTGCGGAAGACATAGAGCGCCGCGCCCGGCACACCGAGGCCGGAGCATTGAAATTGCTGTCGAGTTGCGCCGAGGTGCCGGTGAAATCGATCTTCGCCGACCGGCTGCTCCGGTCGATCGCGATGGCCACTGATATCCGGGCGCCATTATCGAGGTCATAGGTGAAGCGTCCGTCTTGCAAAACGTCGATCGCCCGGCGCACCTGCTCCTCAGCATTGTCTTGCACATGTCCCATATAGGCGCGCACGACATCGAGACCGAATTGTTCGACCATGCGGTTCAATTCCCGCGCGCCCTTTTCGTTGGCCGCGATCTGCGCTCCCAGATCGGCGATATTCTGATCGGGGTTGCGGGCCGGATACGGACCGGAGGCAGCAAGGCGCGTATCTCGGCCTCGCGCAGCACCCCCCCCTCGACCAGGAGGAAATCGTCGATCAGCACCCCTTCCTCCACCACCGTCCGGCTGTCGGGCGGCATAGAGCCGGGGGTGATGCCGCCGATATCGGCATGGTGCCCGCGCGATGCGACAAAAAACATCGGCCCGGCCTGTTCCGGTCGAAAAACCGGGGTAATCACCGTCACGTCAGGCAAATGGGTGCCGCCATTATAGGGGGCATTCAATACATAAACATCGCCCGGCTTGAAGCCAGCGCCCCGCTGACGAATAACGGTCAGCACACTGTCGCCCATCGAGCCCAGATGCACCGGCATATGCGGCGCATTGGCGATCAATTGCCCGGCGCGGTCGAAAATAGCGCAGGAAAAATCCAGCCGTTCCTTGATATTGACCGAATGGCTGGTGTTTTCCAGGGTCGATCCCATCTGTTCGGCAATCGACATGAACAGATTGCTGAACATTTCCAGCATCACCGGATCGACCTCGGCGCCAATCGCGCGCTGCCGTCGCAACGGCGCCACCCGTGTCAGCACCAGATGATTTTTGCCGGTCAGCTCCGCCTGCCAGCCTGGCTCGACCACCACCGTGCCGATGGTTTCAACGATAATCGCCGGTCCCGTCCCCGGTCGCCGCGGCGCATCGCCGCCCGATCGTAGACCGGCGCTGCCTGCCGGTCGCCATCGAGATAAAGCTCCGCCCGATCGAGCGGCTGTAGCGCCTGGCCGTCAGCGCGGGCGGCTATTTCGGGATCGGTAAAGCGGTCCATGCGGCCAATCCCTTCCACCGCCACCGCTTCGACGATATGCCCCTTGCCGGGTACAATGAAACCGTAACGCCGGCGATGGGCCTCCTCGAAGCTGGCGACAATCGCGGCCAGCCTGTCCTCTGACGCCGCGGCGGGCCAGGCAACCGGCAAAAAGGCGTCGACGCCCTCATAGCGCACGCGCAGTCCCGGGCGCAGCTGGATATGTTGGCGTGGAATCTCCTGATCGGTCAGTTCCGCCACCGCCTCCCGCTCCAACAGGCCAAGGCGCTCGGCTAGATGCGGCAGGATTTCGGCGGTCAAGGGCGCTTCCACCGCCGCCTCGCGCAACACGCAAAAATCGGCCAACCCCATGCCATAGGCCGACAGAACGCCGGCTAGCGGATGCAAGAACACCCTGGTAATACCCAAGGCATCGGCAACCAGACACGCATGCTGTCCGCCAGCGCCGCCAAAGGAACATAAGGTATAGCGCGTGACATCGTAGCCGCGCTGGATCGAAATCTCCTTGATGGCGTTGGCCATATTCTCAACGGCGATTTGCAAGAAGCCGGTGGCGATTTCCTCAAGACTGCGCTCGCGCCCGGTACGGCCGCGCACCTCGTTGGCAAGGGCGGAGAAACGCCGTTCGACCGCCGCCCGGTCGAGCGGTCGGTCGCCATCCGGTCCAAAGAGCTTGGGAAAAAAGCGCGGATCGAGCTTGCCAAGCATGACATTGCAGTCGGTAACGGTCAGCGGTCCGCCGCGTCCATAGGCCGCCGGCCCCGGATTGGCCCCGGCCGACTCTGGTCCAACACGGAATCGAGCGCCGTCAAAGGCCAAAATCGATCCGCCGCCCGCCGCCACGGTATTGATCTGCATCATCGGCGCCCGCATCCGAACCCCGGCGACACGAGTATCGAAAGCGCGCTCATAAGCGCCGTCATAATGGGATACGTCGGTCGAGGTGCCGCCCATATCGAAACCGATGATCTGGCCGAAACCGGCTGACAAGCTGGCTTGAACCGCGCCGACGATTCCGCCTGCCGGCCCCGACAGGATACTGTCCTTGCCCTGAAACAACCGGGCGTCGACCAAACCGCCGCTCGATTGCATGAACATCAGCCGCGCGCCGCCCAGCTCCCCGGCGACCCGATCGACATAGCGACGCAAAATCGGCGACAGATAGGCATCGACCACCGTCGTATCGCCGCGCCCAACCAGCTTCATCAACGGGCTGACCTCGCAGCTGACCGAGATTTGCGTGAAGCCAATGGCGCGGGCCAGGGCGGCCGCGGCCTGCTCATGCGCGCTATAGCGATAGCCATGCATGAACACGATGGCGCAAGCGCGTATCCCATCGTCGAAAGCGGCTTGCAGCGGCGCGCGCAACGCGTCGACATCCAGCGCTCGCAACTCCCGCCCATCGGCGGCATGGCGCTGATCCGCTTCGATTACCCGCTCATAAACCAGCTCTGGCAGCGCGATCCGGCGGGCGAAAATATCGGGACGATCCTGATAAGCGATGCGCAGCGCATCGCGAAACCCTTTGGTGATCACCAGGACCGTGCGGTCGCCCTTGCGCTCCAACAGGGCATTGGTTGCCACCGTGGTGCCCATCTTGACCGCTTCGATCCGATTCGCTGGAACGGTTTCGTTGCTCGCCAAACCCAGAAAATCGCGAATCCCCTGCACAGCGGCGTCAGGATACCGTTCGGGATTTTCCGACAACAGCTTGGCGGTGGCCAGTGTACCGTCGGGTCGCCGGGCAACGATATCGGTGAATGTGCCGCCGCGATCGATCCAGAATTGCCAGCGCCCGTTGGTCATCCATTTCTTCTCCATGTCCGACGCGACTATTATCATAATTTTTTACATTTGGTGCGGATTCCGGTGCGATGACCGCGATCGCGGTAAGTTTTGGCCATCCCTGCTTGCGTTCGCGGCATTATCGTAATAAGCCTATACATATTACGATAACCAACGGTGAGGAACATACCCATGACGGTAGTGGATCGGGTCTGGATCAAGGCCAGGCTAATCACTCTCGATCCATCGCGAGCCGGTCTGGGTATCGTCGAGGACGGCATGGTCGCCGCGGCAAACGGGCGCATTCTCTATGCTGGCCCGGCTGAGCCGGGCCTCATTCAGCAAGCCGTCGACATCGTCGATTGCGCCGGCCGCTGGATCACCCCCGGCCTGATCGATTGTCATACCCATCTGGTTTACGGCGGCAACCGGGCCAGGGAATTCGAACAGCGTCTGGAGGGGGCGGCTTACGAAACCATCGCCCGCGCTGGCGGCGGCATCGTTTCGACCGTGCGCGCCACGCGCGCCGCCAATGAAGAGCAGCTGATCGCAGCCGCCCTGCCCCGGCTGGACCGGCTGCTCGCCGAAGGGGTTACCACCATCGAGATCAAGTCCGGCTATGGGCTGGATCTGGACAGCGAAGCGCGGCTGCTGCGCGTTGCCCGCCAGCTGGGAGAGATACGGCCGGTCGGGGTGCGCGCCACCTATCTGGGCGCCCATGCCACGCCGCCCGGCTGCACCGATCTTGAACAATATGTCGATGACATCGTCGAGCGCCACCTGCCGGCGATCGCCGCAGCCGGGCTGGCCGATGCCGTCGATGGCTTTTGCGAGAGTATCGCCTTTTCTCCAACCCAGATCGAACGCATCTTCAAAACCGCCAAGGCGCTGGGACTGCCCGTCAAATTGCATGCCGACCAGTTATCGAATCTAGGCGGCGCCGCGCTTGCCGCCCGTTTTGGCGCCTTGTCCGCCGATCATCTCGAATATACCGATGCCGACGGGGTGAGCGCGCTTGCCGCCGCCGGCGCCGTGGCGGTTCTGCTTCCAGGAGCCTTCTATACCATGCGTGAAACCCGCTTGCCGCCGCTGGAATTATTGCGCCGCCACGGCGTGCCGATAGCCTTGTCAACCGATTGCAACCCCGGCACTTCGCCGCTGACCTCGCTGTTGCTGACCATGAACATGGCTGCCACCCTTTTTGGCATGAGTGTGCGCGAATGCTTGACCGGCGTTACCCGGGCCGCCGCCGCCGCCCTCGGGCTGTCGGCGCATATCGGCGCGCTGACGGCCGGCAAATATTGCGATCTGGCCGTCTGGTCGGTCGAGGAACCAGCCGAGCTGGTGCAGGCCATGGGCGCTCTGCCGCTACATGCCCGGGTTTGGAGAGGCCGATGACACCCTCTCTAACCTTGACCCCGGGTGCGGTTTCGCTCGCCGATTGGCGGGCGATTGCCCAAGGCGCCGCCATCATCCTGGCCCCGGAAGCCGACGCCGTCATCCGCGCCGGCGCCGATGCCATCGCCGCCATCCTTGCCCAAGGGCAGCCGGTCTATGGCATCAATACCGGCTTTGGCAAGCTGGCCTCGGTGCGCATCGCCGACGCCGATCTGGCCCAGCTGCAATATAATCTCGTTGTCAGCCACGCCAGCGGCGTTGGCGAACCGCTGCCTGCCGCCGTCCACCCGTTTGACGATGGCGCTGAAACTGGCCAATCTGGGTCAGGGGGCGTCGGGCGTGCGGCTGGAAACCGCGCATCTGCTCGTCGATATGCTGGCGCGTGACGTTCTGCCGCTGATACCGGCGCAAGGTTCGGTTGGAGCGTCAGGCGATCTCGCGCCGCTTGCCCATATGACAGCGGCCATGATCGGCGTCGGCTGGGCTTTTTATCGCAGCGAACGCCTGCCAGCGGCAGAGGCGCTGGCGCGCGCCGGGCTGCAACCGGCGACGCTCGCCGCCAAGGAAGGGTTGGCCTTGCTCAACGGGACGCAATTTTGCACCGCCAATGCCCTTTACGCCCTGTTTGCCGCCGAAACCCTGTTCCAGGCCGCTTTGATCGGCGGCGCCTTGACCACCGACGCCGCCAAAGGATCGGACGGCCCGTTCGATCCGCGCATCCATGCCCTGCGCCGCCATGCCGGACAGATCGAAGTTGCCGGCGTTTTGCGTCGGTTGATGGTTGGCAGCGCCATTCGAGCCTCGCACCGTGACGGTGACGATCGCATCCAGGACCCCTATTGCCTGCGCTGCCAACCGCAGGTGATGGGAGCGGCGCTGGATCTGTTGCGCGCCGTCGCCGCCACGCTGGCAATCGAAGCCAATGGCGTGAGCGACAATCCGCTGATCTTCGCCGACACCGCCGAAGCGGTTTCCGGCGGCAATTTCCACGCCGAACCGGTCGCCTTTGCCGCCGATATCATGGCACTGGCGATTTGCGAAATCGGCTCGCTTGCCGAGCGGCGCATCTCGCTGCTGGTCGATCCCGTCCTGTCGCGCCTGCCAGCTTTTTTGACGCCGCGCCCCGGTCTCAATTCCGGTTTCATGATCCCGCAAGTGACCGCGGCGGCTTTGGTGGCGGAAAACAAGCAGATGGCCCATCCAGCTTGTGTCGATTCCATCCCAACCTCAGCCAATCAGGAAGATCACGTCTCGATGGGAGCCCATGGCGCTTACCGCCTGCATCGCATGACCCGCAACCTTGCCCATGTGCTGGCCATCGAACTGCTCGCCGCCTGCCAGGGGTGCGATTTTCTGGACGGCCTGGTTTCCAGCCCGCCGCTGGAGCGGGTCCGCGCCCTGGTGCGCCGCCATGTGCCAGGGTTGAGCGACGACCGTTTTTTCGCCCCCGATCTGGCCATCGTCGCTGAACTGATCCAAAAAGGCGATCTGACGGGAATCGCCGCCCTTGAAAACCTGCCAGGGCTGGAGTTGGCATCATGACCCTCCCCGTCATCCAGCGCGGTAACGCGCCGCTAATCCTCACCTTTCCCCATACCGGCGCTGGCCTGCCCGACGATCTGGTTGATCGCTTCGTCTCGCCCTGGCTGGCGCTACGCGATGCCGATTGGCATGTCGACCGGCTTTATGGCTTTGCAGCTGATTTGGATGCCACCTTGATCCGGCCGCATTGGTCGCGGTCGATAATCGATCTGAACCGCGATCCCTCGGGCCGATCGCTTTATCCAGGGCAAGCGACCACCGGCCTGTGCCCAATCGAGAGTTTCGATGGCGAAAAGCTGTACAAACCCGGCATGGAACCCGATGCCGCCGAGATCGCCCGTCGTACGAGCCTTTATTTCCAGCCCTTTCATGACGCTGTGCGAGGCGAAATCGCCCGCCTGCGCCAACAGCGCCCCATCGTTTTTTTGTACGATTGCCATTCGATCCGCTCGACGATCCCGCGCCTGTTCCAAGGCATGTTGCCGCAATTCAACATCGGCACCAATGACGGGGCCGCTTGCGATCCGCGCCTGGCCGCTCGCATCGCGGCTATTTGCGCTGCCAGCAAGCGCGGCCATGTCGTCAATGGCCGCTTCAAGGGCGGCTGGATCACCCGCCATTACGGCCGCCCCGGCGACGGGGTGCAGGCGGTGCAGATGGAACTGGCCATGCGCGGATATCTGACCGACGACCCCCTGACGCCCGACCCGGCGACCTGGCCGCCGGCTTGGGATGCCGGGTACGCTGCTGCGATTCAAATCGACCTGAAGGCCATTCTGGCCGATATTCTTGCTTTTGCTGCCGGAACCTGAAACATGACCCGTATCGATAATGACCGCTCCATCCGCGCTCCGCGCGGATCGGAGCTTTCGGCCAAATCCTGGCTGACCGAAGCGCCCTTGCGCATGTTGATGAATAATCTCGATGCCGATGTCGCCGAACGCCCGGGCGAACTGGTGGTCTATGGCGGCATTGGCCGGGCTGCGCGCGATTGGCGTGCTTATGACCGCATCGTCGCCGCCTTGCGCGACTTGAATGAGGATGAGACCCTGCTGATCCAGTCGGGCAAGCCGGTTGGCGTGTTCCGTACCCACGCCGACGCTCCGCGCGTGCTGATCGCCAATTCCAATCTGGTGCCGCGCTGGGCCAATTGGGACAAATTCAACGAGCTGGATCGCAAGGGGCTGATGATGTACGGCCAAATGACGGCCGGTTCCTGGATCTATATCGGCGCGCAAGGCATCGTTCAGGGCACTTATGAAACCTTCGTCGAGGTTGGCCGGCGTCATTTCGGCGGATCGCTGAAGGGTAAATGGATTCTGACCGCCGGACTTGGCGGTATGGGCGGAGCGCAGCCTTTAGCCGCCACCATGGCCGGCGCTTCGTGCCTTGCCATCGAATGCCAGCCAAGCCGGATCGATTTTCGCCTGCGCACCGGTTATCTCGACACCCATAGCCGATCGCTGGACGAAGCCCTGGCGATCGTCGCGCAAAGCCATGAAGACGGTAAAGCCGTGTCGGTCGGGTTGCTGGGCAATGCCGCCGAACTTCTGCCGGAATTGCGCGAGCGCGCATTCGCCCGGATGTCGTCACCGATCAGACCTCGGCTCACGACCCGGTCAATGGCTATCTGCCGGCGGGCTGGAGTCTGGATCGTTGGGCGCAGATGCGCGAAAGCGACCCCAAGGCGGTGGAAAAAGCCGCCCGCGCCTCCATGGCCACTCATGTCCGCGCCATGCTGGGGTGGTGGCATGAGGGGGTTGCGACACTCGATTACGGCAATAACATCCGCCAGATGGCGTTGGAGGAAGGCGTCGCCGATGCTTTCGATTTTCCCGGTTTCGTGCCGGCCTATATCCGTCCGCTCTTTTGCCGGGGCATCGGACCTTTCCGCTGGGCGGCCTTGTCGGGCGATCCCGAGGATATTTTTCGCACCGACGCCAAGGTCAAGGAATTGATCCCCAACGATGCGCACCTGCATAACTGGCTGGACATGGCGCGCGAACGCATCAAATTCCAGGGTCTGCCGGCGCGCATCTGCTGGGTTGGCCTGGGGTCCGCGATCGGCTGGGGCTTGCTTTCAATGAGATGGTGGCCAAAGGCCAGTTGAAGGCTCCGATCGTCATTGGCCGCGATCATCTGGACAGCGGTTCGGTTGCATCCCCCAACCGCGAGACCGAAGCCATGTGCGACGGTTCCGACGCCGTTTCCGATTGGCCGCTGCTCAACGCCTTGCTCAACTGCGCCAGTGGCGCCACCTGGGTCTCACTGCACCATGGCGGTGGCGTCGGCATGGGTTTTTCTCAACATGCCGGCATGGTGATCGTCGCCGACGGCACCGCCGCCGCCGCCCGCCGGTTGGAGCGCGTGCTGTGGAACGACCCGGCAACCGGCGTCATGCGTCATGCCGATGCCGGCTATGACATCGCGCTCGATTGCGCGCGCGAGCACCGCTTGACGCTGCCCGGCATTCTGGGGTGAAGCGGCATGGACTTCATGGCCGACCGGCCCGTCTTCAGCGTCATGCCCGCGTTATTTCTTCCCATAAAATGATCGGAACGAAGAGAGCGAGAGGCGCTGCCATGAATCTGCCAAAGAGCGCCACGTTTCCTATTACCCGCTCCACGTGAAAGGCAAGAACAGACCATGTATAGTCCTGGAATGAGATGGTTCGGCTCGGTCTTGCAGATTGAAGGGGCTTTCGTTCAGGCATCGTAGATGACCTGGTAGAGAGTTCGCCATCGCAAGGCCTTGAGGCTTTCGAGATTATCGTAGCGGCAGGTCTTAACGGTGGCGTCCTTGAGGGTACGGTTCATCCGCTCGGCCTGAGCGTTCGTCCAGGGACGATAGGGCTTGGTCAAGCGATGCTCGATGTTGTTGGCGATGCAGACGCGATCGAAGATGTGTGGAGCGAGGAAGCGTCGGGAGGGGCCGTCACGGTTCTTGGACAGGTCGGCGAAGGCCATGCCATTGTCGGTGAGGACGGTATGGATTTTGTAGGGGAAGGCTTCCGCCACGTTCTGGAGGAAGGTGGCGCCTGCCATCTTCCCCGCGCATTCGTGAAACGCGACGCAGGTGGACACCTCCGGAAACCTGATTTTTTAAGGATCTTTGGTTGAGGAATGGCTGTTTTTTGGCATAAGTCGGGTGAAGAGGACGATGTTCCGGGGTTTGCGAGGCGACTTTACCTGGTTTTCCTTGTTCCCCAGGGTCAGACGGGGTTCATTTTTTCCAACCAGCGCCAGCGTTTCATGTTGTAAGCCATGTTGGCCAGAGTGATGGTCGCCTCTGCTCTTGCTTTTCCGATGGTTCGGATGAAAAGACTCATGCGATCTTTCTGTTCGGCGAAGACGCGCTCAACGCGGGCGCGGATTTTGGACTTCACCGCATTGGCCCTCGCTGTGGCCTTGCTCATCGGTCTGCCCTTTGGTTTCTTGCGATGGATGCGGCTGACCTTGCCATGATCAAGCAGAAATTCCTCGTTGCTCTTTGAGCGGTATGCCGTATCGGCCCATACATCCGAGGCTGTGTTTCGGGCAATCAGCCCCTCTCGCAGCCGCGCTCCATCCGCGGCGGCGGCATCCGTGACGAGGCGGCGGCGGATGATACCATGTCGGCGGTCAATGGAAATGTGGCTTTTGTAGCCAAAGACCGGGTCGCGATATCGATCTGCGGCGTCCCATCCTCTTTGGGCCTGGCTTTGGAGAGTTTCATCGTCCAGCGAGCCTCTCGATCCTTCTGCCGTAATTTGGCCGGCCTGTCCTTCCATGCTTCGGGGATTTGACCGGCTTTGATCGCCTCTTTCTCGCTGTCTTTGTTGCGCTGGCGTGGGGCTGTCACCAGCGTCGCGTCAATGATCTGGCCGCCCATGGCAAGATAGCCTGCATCGGAAATCATCTGATCGAGGGTTTGAAACAGCCGGTCCAGCGCCTTGGCCGTGATCAGCGCCTCGCGAAAATCCCACAGCGTGTTGGCGTCGGGAACCGCTTCGCCGGGACGCAAACCGCAGAACCGAAGCCAGGTCAGGCGATCTTGCACCTGGCAGGCCGTCTGCTGGAGTGACAGGCCATAGAGCCCCTGCAAGACCAGCATCTTGAACTTCAGCGCCACATCGAACCCGGGCGTCCCCCTTTCGAGGGGTCGGAACGCCGAACCGCCTTGCTCAGAGCCGGGCGAAACTGCTCGAAGCAGACCGTTCGCTCCAGTTTCTCCAGCGGATCACCTTCCGCCGACAGAGCTTCAAGGCTGTGTTCGAAATCCCAGAAACCAACCTGACCCTTCATCAAGGCCTCCATCCATCTACCGATACAGACAATTGAATCATAAAATCGTCACCAACGCCAGTTTCCGGAGGCGTCCAGCTGGACTTCGAGACACGATCGATGGCGAGGAACATCGCGATCCTGCCGCTGGCATGACGTAGTTCGCAACTATCGATGTGGACGCAGCCGAGCTCATAGGCCTTGAACCGCCTGCGTTTTCCGGCCGTCTACTCAACCGGGAGATGTGAGATGCCGTGGCGCTGGAGGCAGCGGTGCAAGGCGCTGCGGCTGAGATGGGGAATTGCGTCCCTCAAGCAGCCCAAAACCTCGTCCAGCGGCGGCGGCGTTTTCTGCCGGAAAGCCGCTACGATGGCTTCCTCGGCCGACGTTGGCGGCCGTGCTCTTCGGCTCCTTGGGACCATCGGCGCGTCGTCCGTGGCGGTTCGCTTGCGCCGCTTCGCTACCGTCTTCGGGTTTACTCCATAGCGGGCGGCAAGGGCCCTGGCGCTTTCTTGCAACGCTTGAAACAAGGCTCGAAGACGCGGCGTCGTGCGTTCGAAAATCCACTCGAATGGTAAATTTGCCCAAGCTCCTTCAGATTATTGCCGAACCATCCATCGACGGCATTCTCGACCGGGATATCGGGGCGCTTTTCCTACCCCGTTTCGCGATCGTACGGGGTTTGGGCATCGCGCCGGGTGAGCAGGCGCGCAAGCAGAGCGCGCAAGGTTGCCGGCCTTAGCGGCTTGTACAAAAGATCGATGCCGTTGCGGTCGGCTTGTTCTTGAACCGCGTCGTCGCGATCGGCCGTGACCAGGATTGCCGGGGTGTGCACACCGCAGCGCGCCCGTAACGCCGCCAGCGCATCGATGCCATTTGTGCCGTTATCGAGATGGTAATCGGCAATCAAGACCGCAGGTTGCATGGTTTCGATTGCCGCCAACGCTTGAGCCAAATGGGTGGCCGTCTGCACCTGGCAGGACCAGCCAGCCAACAACGCCGCCATACCGTGCAAAATAACCGGCTCGTTGTCCAGGCATAAAACCACCGCGCCGCCAAGCGCATCGGCATGGCGCCGGCGAGCCGGGGCGGCGGTTGCTTCCAACGCGCCAGTCACCGGCACGGTGACCGAAAAAAACAACTGCCCCGGCCAAGATGCGATCGCACCGCCAAGGGATGATCCAGCATCTGCGCCATACGTTCGACAATCGCCAGCCCCAGCCCCAACCCTCTATCGCCCCCGCGATCAGGCTCCAACCGATGAAACTCGCGATAGATTTCGCCCAGCTGGTCGGCGGGAATGCCGCGGCCGGTATCCCAAACCGAGATCGCCGCCTGTTCGCCACGCGCGCGGCAGCCGATCATCACCCCGCCCCGATCGGTGTAGCGGATGGCATTCGATAAATAGTTCTGTAAAATTCGCCGCAACAAGCGCGGGTCGGAACGCACCACCGTCTTGGTCGCCAAGACCCGCAGCTCCAACCCTTTTTGTTTGGCCAAAGCGGCAAATTCCAATCCCAGAGTTGAAAACAAACCATCCAGCGGCAAAGCGACCGGTTCAGCCTTCAGCCCGCCAGCATCCAGGCGCGAAATATCCAGCAAGGCCCCAAGCAATTGTTCGACCGATTTCAAGGAGGCATCGATATTATCGATCAACGCTCGATTGTCGCGATTCTGGCGCCGGTCGCTCAGCGCCGAGACGAACAACCGCGCGGCATGAAGCGGTTGCAGTAAGTCGTGACTGGCGGCGGCAAGAAAGCGGGTCTTGCTGTGATTGGCGCGTTCGGCTTCCTGCTTGGCGGCTTGCAGTGCCTGGGTGCGCTCTTCGACCCGGCGTTCCAGGCTTTCATAGGCCTCTTTCAATGCCTGCTCGGTGTGGCGGCGTATCGTGACATCGTGGTAAATAGCAAAAAATCCCTGCACCTCGCCATGAGCAAGATCGGGCACATAGGTCACCTCGGCATAGCGCGGTTCGCCGGTGGTTCCGGGGAAAGTCGCCTCAAAACTTTGATGCTGACCGCCCAAAACGGCGCGGATGTGCGGCATCAGCAGGCTGTAGCGCTGCGGTCCCAAAGCAACCGCCACCGGCATGCCCTGAGCGCTGTCGCGCGACAGACCCAACGCCTCCTCATAGGCGCGATTGGTAAAGCGCAGTTTTTCCTCGCGGTCCGTATAGGCGATCAGCACCGGCAGATTGTCGGTATAAACGCGAATGCTGCGTTCGCTTTCCCTTAAAGCATTCTCGGCGCGCTTGCGCTCGGTGATATCGGTGAAGGTGACGACGAAACCGTCATCGGGAATGGCGTTGGCCGAAATTTCCAGCACCGTGCCGCCGGGGCGTTGGCGCTCATAGCTGGAAGGCGCTATCGGCAAGTCGTTGGCGATCCAGCGACCGAAACCGGTTCGGTCATACTCGCCGCGGCGGGCATTGAAATTGACGATCTCCCGCAAGCTCGTGCCAGGTTGGACCTCGCTCTCAGGTAAATCGAGCAAGGTCAGGAAGCTTTTATTCCATGTCACCAGCCTTTGGCTATTGTCGAACATGCAAATTCCCTGTGGTATATTTTCCAGGATTGCTTGCAGCAATTCGCGGTTGGATTTAATCGCTTCGGAAGCGGTATCGAGAATCCGCATTGCCTCACGCCGGGACAGGCTCTTGCCCTCCAGCGCTGTCGCCACGACCACGCGCGCCGAGGCGGCGCCAATCGCGCCGGCCAACAGCCGTTCGGTAAACCGCACGGCATCGAAACCGGCCTGCTGCGCTGCTCCTGGATGGCGCCGCAAATAATCGGCAAAAGCCGCGCGGGCCGGCTCCTGGCCCAAAAAGCGCGCCACTAACGCCGACAATTCCGCCAGATTGGCGGGCACTTCCGATCTGCCGGCGGTATTGCCGTGCGCCTCAACCGCCTCGACAAAGGCCAGCGCCTGCATGCGCTCAACCATCCGACCGCGCAACTGCAAAGAGACGGCGACATAGGCGGCGGCATTGAGCGACAAGCTCCACAGCGCTGTATGGCTGAGCGGATCGAGGGCATTCCAGCCGAACAGAGCTTGCGGGCGCAACCAGCCAAGCCCGAACGGCCCCTGGGTGAGAAAAGACGGGTCAGGCCAGCCGGTGGGAACGAAAGAGGGCAAGACCAGCGTATAGATCCAGACGGTCAATCCAAGAGACATCCCCGCCAGCGCTCCGGCCCGTCTGCCTCCCTTCCAATAAAGCCCCCCCAGCATCGCCGGGGCAAATTGCGCCACCCCGGCAAAGGAGATCAGGCCGATGGCGCTCAGCGGGTAGGCGGCGGCCGTCAGCCGGTCATAAAGATACGCCAATAGCAACAGCGCCAGGATGGTGCCGCGCCGGACCAATAAAAGCAGCCGGCCAGGGCTGGGGCCGTGCGATGGGTGCAATGCTTTCAAGCGAAACAGCATCGGCATGACCAGATCGTTGCTGATCATGGTTGAAAGCGCTACCGCCGCGACGATTACCATGCTGGTCGCCGCCGACAAACCGCCAATGAAAGCGATCAGCGCCATAGCCGGGTAGCCGCTGGCCATCGGCACCGACAAAACGAAGGTGTCGGGGTTGACTTGACCGGAATTGAACATGAGCAGCCCGGCTAGGGCGATGGGCAGAACGAACAGGTTGATGGCAACCAGATAAAGCGGGAAAACCCGGCTGGCAAACCTGATATCGCGCGCATCGGTGCATTCCACGACGCTGACGTGAAACTGCCGGGGCAGACACAAGAAGGCAAAGGCGGCCAGCAGCGTCATGCTCCACCAGGCTGGATCGGCCATATTCAGCCGCAGCAGCGGGGCAATATCCGCTCGCGCCTCGGCTTGCGACAAAATGTCGCCAACCCCGTCAAACAGCCCATAGGCGATAAAGCCGCCAACCGCCAAAAACGCTGTCAGCTTGACCAGCGATTCGAAGGCGATCGCCATCATCAATCCGCGATGATGCTCGCTGGCGTGCAAGCTGCGCACGCCAAACAAGATAGAGAATAAGGCCATCGACAGCGCCACCCACAGCGCCGTATCGTGCCACCAGGCGCGGTCTGTGGCATGGGGGGCTGAACCGGACAGCAACACCTGGTAAGAGGAGGCCACGGCCTTAAGCTGCAAGGCAATATAAGGTATCACGCTGACCGCGGCGATGATAGTGACAAGAGCGGCGACCATCTGGGATTTGCCATAACGCGCGGCGATGAAATCGGCTATCGAGGTAATGTTTTGCGCTTTGGCGATATGCACCACCTTGACCAATACGGGCCAGGCCAGCGTCAACGCCAAGATTGGACCGATATAGATTGATAGGAAGTCGAACCCGGAGGCAGCCGCCCGTCCCACCGAGCCCAAAAAGGTCCAACTGGTGCAATAGACGCCAAGGGTCAAGGCATAAAGCCAAGGCCCGCCCGGTCGCCGGGCGCCGCCATGGCGCTCGGCTTGCCGATCGCCGACCCAAGCGATGAAAAACAGCAAACCGATATAGGCCAGCGAGGCCGGCAAGACAATCCAGCTATCGATCATGACCGTTCATTGTGGCCTCGATCATCGAGCAGCTTATCCGGCGTGAAACCGGCAAAACTCAGCCTAGCGCCAATGACGAGCGCTTGTCTGTGCGACCTTAGCTGTATCGCGCCTTTGGCCTGGCGGTTCGAATTCGACGTTCGATCCCGTCCGGCATCGATGTCGCACCGAACGTCGAATTCGAAAAATCCACGAGAATCGCAAAATCCCCCGCGCTCTCAATCCGACATTGGCCCGACGCCTGTAGCGGGGGAGGCAAATGTCGGATTGAGAGCGCGAGCAACGGCGCAAGGCGCGATGTCCGATCAGCCAGCGGTCATCGGCTTGACATAGATTACGCGAAACGGCATCTTCCGCTCGCCCTCCTCGGTGATCGAGATATATTCGCCGATCTTGAACAGGTGCCGGTCGAGTTTGAACAGCGGCTCCTCCTCTTCCTCCTCGTCCTCCCCATAGGTGAATTTCCACACACCGCCACGGCCATGCTCCAGCAGCCCGTGCCGGTCATCCTCATGTTCCCAAAAGCGGCGAACGAGGCAATCCTTGCGATGGCGGTTGAAAGCCTCCAAATCCAGATGGCCCTCGGCATCCAGCGGCGCGCGGAATTCATAGCCACAAGCAGACGATCCCTCGGGGTACCCCTTGGTTCGGGCAAGTTCCAGACGGATCAGAGACAAGGTCATTTACCAGCTCCTAGCTGCTCACTATGGTTACGAACGAATCTTTGAAGAGCATGTTTCAGTCGGGCTGAATGCAGATGGTCTCCCCGATCGCGCGCGGCTTCGATATCTTCTACGATCATCTGGCGGATACGCAAGCTACCATCTTTTTGGTGGCACAAATATTCGGCCAACTCCAGCGCCGCCAGCTCGCAAATATTCTCGTGCTCGGCGATCGCATCGATTTCTTCTTCTGACAGATCGCACATCCCAAGGCAATCTTCAAAGGTCAGCATTGTATCCTCCTTCATGTTATGGAGCTAATTATATATTAGTGGAAGTATAGCGCGATAACTATTGCGCGCCTCGGTCCAGATCGCAACCGGATGTCGCTATCCTGCGCTTTGCATCGAACCCAGGCCGTATCCCCGGTTGCCGTGGCGTTGTTTTTCAGGCATCAAGAGAGGATGACTGTTCCTGGTCCCTTGGATTTGACGGCCTCGACCGGTCCCGGCCTGGTTGCGGAGATGTTCGAGCGCTTGACCGAGACCATGGCCGACTTCACCCGTCGCGCCCTGGCCAACGACCGGCGGATCGAAGCCGTGCTGGCGGTTGCCGAGCGCGCCGGCATCATCGCCGATCTGGCCATGGAGCAAATGGGCCGGGTGACGCCAGCTTTACGGCCCATTGCCTGCGCTCCTGGTTGCGATCATTGCTGCCGGCTTCCCGAGCCTGTAACCGATGTGCTGACGGTCATCGGCCTGTCCTATACGATGATGGTCAATCTCGATCTCGACCTCTATCGGCGGTTGCACGCCCGCATCGCGCTCGATGCCAGAGGCTGCCCGCTGCTTGAAGCTGGCCGTTGCAGCGTCTATGGCGTCCGTCCGCTGGTTTGCCGGGGCTTCAATGCCTACGATATCGGCAATTGCGCGCGCGGATTATTTATCGATGGCGCCCAGGAGACTGGCTCCGCGTTGGGGGATTTGTGGCCGTTGACTATTTGCGCCGCCTTGCAAGACGGCATCATCGAAGGCTTGCGCCACTTGGGACTGGATGGCCGGCAGGTGCGGTTGGCCCCGGCCTTGCGACGCATCCTGGCCGAGCGCAATGCCGTTTCCCGGTGGCTTGCCGGCGAGGAGGTATTCGCCGATCTCCTGTCATCGCGCGCCGCCACGCCGTGAAATCCATCCGCATCGAGCATCTGGCATTGAGCATCATACAAAGCTGCCGTACAGATAAGCCTTCGACCTGTTGATCGGATATCGTTTAACCCGCCATGACTGTTGATCCAACCGCCCTTACCGAATTGCGCCTGCAACTCGATGCGATCGATACCCAGCTGCATGACCTGCTGATGCAGCGCGGCGAGTTGGCCGATCGGATCGTCGTCGCCAAGGGAAGCGCCGCTGCGATCATGCGCCCAGAGCGCGAGGCGCAGATCGTGCGCCGATTGGCCAAGCGCCATTTTGGCCCCTTCCCGTTCGCCGCCGTGGCGCGCATCTGGCGTGAGATCATCAGCGCCATGACCTCCTTGCAGGGCAAGTTCGCCATCGCCGTGCAGCATCCGGACCCGGGCGGCTGTGGATTGTGGGAAACCGCCCGCGATCATTTTGGCAGCATCGCCACTTACACCTCGCATGCCGCCGCCATTGCCGTGCTGCGCGCGGTGGCCGACGGGGCCGCCACCGTTGGCGTGCTGCCCATGCCCCATGAAGGCGAAAGCAATGCCTGGTGGCCCAACCTGCTCAATGTCACCCCTGGCAGCTTGCAGATAATCGCCCGCCTGCCCTTTATTCAAAACGTCACGGCTCTTGAGCGCGATGCCTTGGTTATCGGGCGGGCGCCCATCGATCCATCCGGCCATGACCGGTCGTTGCTGATCCTGGAAACTCAGGAACAAACCAGCCGGGCCCGGCTGCTTGCCCGCCTGGCCGGCGCTGGCTTCGATGTCATGTTCATGACCGGTCAGGCCGGCGGCGAAACCGACGAATACCGCCATCTGATCGAAATTGCCGGTTACATCGATGCAGTCGATGCGCGTTGCCGCACCCTGATGGAGACCAACCCTGGCGAATTCACCTTGGTTTTGCCGATCGGCGGCTATGCCGTGCCGCTCGATCTCGCCGGCGAGGCATCGACGCCGCAAACCGACTGACGGATGAACGAACGGATGAATGAAAGGCCATATGAGATGAGCGTTCCCACACCGCGCCCGGGTATCATGGATATCGCCGCCTATGTTGCGGGCGAATCGCAAATTGCCGGTCTCAATCGCGTCATCAAGCTGGCCTCGAATGAAAGCGCGCTCGGCCCCAGCCCACGGGCCATCGAGGCCTACCGGCAGCAGGCCGCCAATCTTCATCGCTATCCCGATGGCCATTGCGTCGATCTGCGCCAGGCCCTTGCCCGCCATTGGGGGCTGGATGCCGCCCGTATCGTCTGCGGCGCCGGGTCTGACGAGATGATCGCCTTGCTCGTGCGCACCTATGCCGGGCCGGGCGACGAGGTTTTATACAGCCAGCACGGTTTTTTGATGTATCCGATTGCCGCCAGATCGGTCGGCGCGACGCCGGTCGCCGCCGCTGAACGCGACCTGCGCACCGATGTCGATGCGCTGCTTGCCGCGGTGACGCCGCGAACCCGTATCGTGGTGGTTGCCAACCCCAACAATCCGACCGGCAGTTATCTGCCTTCGAGCGAAATACGCCGCCTGCATGCCGGTTTGCCGTCCGACACGCTGCTGATCGTCGATGCCGCCTATGCCGAATATGTCGACAGGTCGGACTACGACGCGGGAAGCGAACGGGTGGAAGCGGCTGGCAACGTCGTTATGCTGCGCACCTTCTCGAAAATTTTCGCCCTAGCGGCCTTGCGCGTGGGCTGGGGCTATTGCAGCCCGGCCGTTGCCGATGCGCTCAACCGCGTGCGCGGGCCGTTCAACCTGTCGACGCCAGCGCAAGCCGCCGGAATCGCGGCGCTGGACGACCAGGCTTTCGTCGACGCCTCACGCCGCCACAACGATCGATGGCGCCCGTGGTTGGCAGAAAAGCTGACGGCGCTGGGGCTGAGCGTGGCGCCGAGCGTGACCAATTTCATCCTTGTGCGCTTTGCGCAGACCGAGGGGCAGAACGCCGACGCCGCTTTCGATCATCTGCTCAAACATGGCATCATTACCCGCAAGATGGCCGCTTATGGACTAGACCACAGCCTGCGCATCACAATCGGCGCCGAAGACGATATGAAAGCGGTCGCCGGCAGCTTAGCCGGCTTTCTTGGAAGACCGGCGTGAGCGCCAATCCGCTTTTCGGTCGCGTCGCCATCGTCGGAATGGGGTTGATCGGCTCTTCTTGCGCGCGCGCCATCCGCTTGCACGCACTGGCCGGTCACCTGGTTGCGTGCGATCGCTCGGAACAGGCGCTGACCGCGGTGCGCGAACTGGGCTTGGCCGATCGTGCAACCGCCGATCCGGCCGATGCCGTGCGCGATGCCGATCTGGTGTTGCTCTGCACGCCGGTTGGCAGCTACGCCGAGCTTGCCAGACAGATCGCCTCGCACCTGAAGCCGGGAGCGATTTTGTCCGATGTCGGATCGGTCAAACAGGTGATGACGCGCGATGTCCTGCCCCACATCCCGCACGATGTTCATTTGATACCGGGCCACCCGGTTGCCGGCACCGAATATTCCGGCCCCCATGCCGGTTTCGCCGCCTTGTTCGATGGGCGGTGGACCATTTTAACCCCGCCGCCCGGCAGCGACCCCGCGGCTGTGGCCAAATTACGCGCACTGTGGGAAGCGGTCGGCAGCAAGGTCGCCGAAATGTCGGCCGATCATCACGATCGCGTTCTGGCCATCACCTCCCACCTGCCGCATTTGATTGCCTATACCATCGTTGGCACGGCTACCGATCTGGAAGAGCATATGCAAGCGGAAGTGATCAAATATTCCGCCGGGGGATTTCGCGACTTCACCCGCATTGCCGCCTCCGACCCGATCATGTGGCGCGATGTATTTCTGAATAATCGTGACGCCGTGCTCGAAATGCTCGGCCGCTTGTATGAGGATCTGGCCATCCTGCAACGCGCCATCCGCATCGGCGACGGCCAAACGCTGGAAGAGCTGTTCACCCGCACCAGGGCCATCCGGCGCGGGATCGTCGAGGCTCAACAGGCGTAAGCGCGGCATCGGGGCGAGTTTCGCCGCTTTCCGCCGAGATCGCTAAATCCCCAGGACTACCAGATCGGCTTGCCGCTGCCAGGCAGCCCCAAGCGCGACCAGAGGGCGCTGATCCGATCGATCACCGCTTGATCCATTCGGATCTTTTGCCCCCAATCGCGCTTGGTTTCCGGGGGCCATTTGTTGGTGGCATCCAGCCCGACCTTACCGCCAAGACCAGAGTCGGGCGAGGCGAAATCGAGATAATCGATCGGCGTATTGTCAATCGCCGTCAGATCGCGCACCGGGTCCATGCGGGTCGATATTGCCCACATCACATCCTTCCAATCGCGGCAATCAATATCGTCATCCACGACGATCAGCCATTTCGTGTACATGAACTGGCGCAAATAAGACCATACCCCCATCATGATCCGCTTGGCATGGCCAGGATAGGCTTTGCGAATCGATATCACAGCGATGCGGTAACTGCATCCTTCCGGCGGCAGCCAAAAATCGACGATTTCAGGAAATTGCTGCTGAATCAGCGGAATGAATACCTCGTTCAGCGCCTGGCCCAAGACCGAAGGCTCGTCGGGCGGACGACCGGTGAAGGTGCTAAGGTAGATCGGCCGCTGCCGCATGGTCATGGCGGCAACGGTAAAGACCGGGAAAGGCTCAACCGAATTGTAATAGCCGGTATGGTCGCCATAAGGACCCTCATCGCCAAACTCATCCAGCGAGACCGACCCCTCCAGGACGATCTCGGCTTCAGCGGGCACTTTCAGCGGCACGGTGCGGCAATCGACGAGATCGAGCCGCCGCCCGCGCAGCAATCCGGCAAACTGATATTCCGACAAACTATCGGGCACTGGCGTCACCGCCGCCAAAATAGTCGCGGGATCGGCGCCGATGACAACCGCGACGGGCAACGGCTGACGCTTTTCCCGGCCCCAGCGGCGGTAATGCTGAGCTCCGCCGCGATGGCGCAGCCAACGCATCAGCGTCGTGTTGCGTCCAGTGACCTGCATCCGGTAGATGCCAAGGTTAAAGCCATCCTCACGCCCATCGCCCGGCCCCTTGGTCACCACCAACGGCCAGGTGATCAGCGGCGCCGGCTCGCCCGGCCAGCAGCTTTGCACCGGCAGCAGGCCAAGATCGACCTGCCCCCCTTCCAGCACTTGCTGCTGACATGGCGCGAACGCAACCGTGCGCGGTTTCATCGCCAGCGCGCTTTTGAGCAAAGGCAGCATCTCCAGCGCCTCCTGCCAACCGCCCGGCGGCTCCGGCTGCCGCAAAAAGGCGAGCGTTTGGCCGAGTGCGCGCAATTGCGCCGGGCTGCGATTCATGCCCAGAGCAACCCGCTCGACCGTGCCGAACAAATTAATCAGCACCGGCATGTCCCACTGCCGGCCGCTTGCCGGATCGACGACCGTTTCAAACAACACGGCCGGCCCCTGTTCAGCGAGCAGGCGGGTTTGAATCTCGGTCATTTCTAACACCGGCGAAACCGGTTCGCGCACCCGCAGCAACTGGCCGTCGCTCTCAAGACGGCTGATGAAATCGCGCAACGAAGCATAAGCCATGCCGGTTATCCGCGCGGCGCGTGTTTGGCCAGGATCCGCTGCAAGGTTCGCCGATGCATACGCAACCGCCGCGCAGTTTCCGACACATTACGCTCGCACTGCTCAAAAACCCGTTGAATATGTTCCCAGCGCACCCGTTCAGCCGACATCGGCAGTTCCGGCGGCGGCGGCATGCCGTCGGTGCCGCCATGCAATAAGGCGGCTTCGATCGCGTCGGCATCGGCGGGTTTGGGCAGATAATCGACAGCGCCCGCCTTCACCGCCGCAACGGCGGTCGCGATATTGCCATAACCGGTCAGCATGACGATGCGCACATTCTCGCTGGCATTGCGCAAGGCTGCAACCACATCCAGCCCGCTGCCATCCGCCAGCCTCAGATCGACCACCGCATATTCCGGCGTATGATCCTGAGCCGCTTGGATGCCGGCGGCAACGCTGTCCGCCGTGCGGACGGCAAACCCCCGGCGCTCCATTGCCCGGGCCAGCCGGTTCAGCAAGACGCTATCGTCATCGACCAACAGTAAACTCGGCAGATCCGCCTGGTTGGCGGCACCCTCGGACTCGTTCATCAGGGTTCGATCCTTGTGCGATTGGTGGCGGGAACTTCTATCATCGCTCTTTTCCAGCGAATGACAACCAGGGCCCCCCCCTGGGGCCGGTTGGCGAAACGAACGACGGCGCCGGTATGGCCAAGCAGCGTTGCGCCGATGAACACGCCCAAGCCCATATGACCGTCTTGGCCGGAACGGGTGGAGATATAGGGCTCGCCCAGGCGCGGCAGCAGATGGTGCGGATACCCCGGGCCATCGTCGGCAACGCAGACGACGATCTCGCGATCGTTCCAGCTGGCGGTGACAGTAACCTGATGGACGGCAAATTGCGCAGCGTTACCAATGAAATTACCGATTCCGTGCAATAATTCCGCCTGCCGGCGAACCAGCGGTTCAAGAGAGCCGCCTTCTGCTTTCGCTACCACCTGGATGGAGCGCGAACCGGCGAGCGCGTTGGCGATATCTTGCAACAGCAAGCTCACGGGCGGGCGGGCGAAGGGCGAATCGCTGTCGGCATCGGGCATGGCGGAAAGCTGAGCCAGGATATCGCGGCACCGGTTGGACTGGCTGATCAGCAGTTCGACATCCTCATGCCATGGGCTGTCCTTGGGCAGATCGTGGAACAGCTCTTTCGATACCACGGCGATGGTGCCAAGCGGGCTGCCCAATTCATGGGCGGCGGCGGCGGCCAAGGCGCCGAGCGCTGCTGCGCGTTGTTCACGTGCAAGCGCCATACGGGTTGCTTCCAGCGCGGTTGCCATGCGGTGCGCTTCATTGGCCACCCGCCAGGCATAGGCGGCAATGAAGCTCGTCGTCGAAATCAGCGCCACCCACATGCCAAAAACATAGATGTGCGGCAAAACCAATCCTGGCTCGCTCCAGGGCAGGGGCCGGTGATAGAGGGCAAGCAGGGTTTCCAGCGCACAGGCCGCCAAGGCCAGGGCGATGGTGCTTGAGAGCGGCAGAATGGTCGCCGAAACGGTAACCGGGATGACGATCATCATGGCAAACGGGTTTTCCAACCCGCCGGTCAGATACAGCAGCGCGGCAAGCTGGATCAGATCGAAGCCCAGATAGGCGGTCGCCCAGCGTTGGGACAGCCAGGCAGCGCCGTTGCGGGTCATGAGCAGATGGAGATTGATCAAGGCGCTGGACAAGGTAACGGCGATACAGTCGTTAACCGGCAGATCAAAGCCGAAATACCCAATCGCCACCGCCAGGGCTGCGATCTGCCCAACGATGCCAAGCCAGCGAATCGCCAGCATGGTTTGCACGCGAACACTGCCGCGGGCCCGTGGCGCGTTGCTCTGCCCACGCCACGCCAGCCACCTGCACAACCAATTTCGCCAGATCGACACGCGCGCCAGCCCTTGTGTCATGCGTCAAGACGGGCCGGACACCCCGGCCTCCGCGAAGGTTGCCATCGTCGTATGGCAAGAGACCGCCGCTTTCAGCAACGCGATGGCCAAAGTCGCGCCGCTGGCCTCGCCAAGACGCATACCCAAATCGAGCAACGGTTTCTTCTCCAGCTTTTCCAGCAAGCGCTTATGCCCCGGCTCGGCGGAAATATGACCGATCTGGCAATGATCCAGCGCTCGCGGCTCCATGGCATATAAGATGGCGGCAGCGGCCGTGCAGACATAACCGTCGAGTACCACCGGCGTGCGCGCCATGCGCGCGGCCAAAATAGCGCCGACAATTCCTGCCAGTTCCAATCCGCCAACGGCGGCGAGCAATTCCAGCGGATCCTTGGCGTGGCCGCCATTGCGGTTGATGCCGGCAGTGACGATGCGCTGTTTCAATGCCAAGGCGCTGCCGCTCACCCCGGTGCCAGGACCAACCCAATCGACCGCTGCGCCGCCAAACAATCCAAGACACAAGGCCGCCGCCGATGTGGTGTTACCGATGCCCATCTCGCCCAGGCACAGTACATCCAACCCATCCTCGACCGCCATCATGCCATAGGCGATCGCTTTGGCGCATTCCTCATGACTCATCGCCGGCCCGGTGGTGAAATCGACCGTTGGATGTTCAATATCCAATTCATAAATCCGCAGATCGGCATCCATGACGATGCACAGCTGGTTGATCGCCGCTCCGCCATTGATAAAATTCTCCACCATCTGCCGGGTCACAGTCGGCGGATAAGCCGAAACGCCGCGTGACGCGATGCCATGATTGCCGGCAAACACCGCCGTTCGCGGCCGGCGCAAGGTTGGCGGGTGGCGGCCTTGCCAGGCTGACAGCCACTCGGCGAGTTCTTCCAGCCGGCCTAACGAGCCCGGCGGTTTGGTCAATTGCTCGTTACGCTGCACCGCCAGGCTTGCAGCCTTCAAATCCGGGCCAGGTAAGTGCGACAATAATTCGCGAATTTCATCGAGACTGGCCGGCTGGGCCTGCTGGTCGGTAACAACCATGGGAGCGTATCCATTGTCGGTTTCTACCGGTTGTCCTATAAACGCAGCCAGATCCTTCCACAAGGCCAACTGGCGATTTTTTGTCGAATGTCCAAGCCTTTAAACCGGTTGCAGGTATTTTTTCTCCCATTTTTCCTGGCCGTGGCGCTGTTGAGCCTCTGCCCGGTTCCTGCCTGGGCGCATCGAGGCGGAGCGGCGCTCGCCCGCGCGATTGTTTTTTTCCCCCTGGTCGGCGCCTTGCTGGGCGCGGTTGCCGCTGCGGTTGAGGTTGCAGCGCAGATGCTGGGGCTGCCGCCAACGGTTGCCGCTGGCCTTGCTCTGGCACTGTTGTCCGCCTTGACCGGGGCGTTACATGAAGATGGTTTAGCCGATTGCGCCGATGGCTTTGGCGCCGCCGCCCGCGACGACAAACTGCGCATCATGCGCGATAGCCGGATCGGCGTTTACGGGACCATCGCCTTGATCGTGTCGTTTTTGCTGCGGGCGTCGGCCCTTGCCGCCTTGCCAGCGGCGGCCTTGCCGGCGGCCTTGACGCTGAGCCGTACCGCCATGCCGTTGCTTGCGATCGGTTTGCCGCCCGCCCGCCTCGACGGGTTAGGGGCGGAACTGCGGTCGGTTGGCCGCGGTTCGCTGGCGCTGACGCTGTTTCATGGGAGCGCTTTGGCCGCTATCGCACTCTTGCCCTTTGCCCCAGCCGCTCTAATCGTGGCGCCGATGGCAGCGCTGCTCGCCGGGATGGCGGTGCGCGCCATCGCCCGGCGGCAAATCGGCGGTTTCACCGGCGATGTTCTGGGAGCAGGCGAACAGGCGGTCCAAATCGCCGTGCTGCTGGCTCTAGCGACGTTGGCGCCATGACGCGCTGGTGGTGGTTGCGCCACGCCCCAACGCCAGATCGGTCAGCGGGTACGATCGCGGCGTGGGATGCACCGGCCGACCTTACCCGTTTGCCGCGTCATTCTCTGCCAAAGGATGCTTTTTGGTTGAGCAGCCCGCAACCGCGCGCCCTGGCCACGGCCCGCGCCCTGGCGCCGCCTGCCGCCGTCATCGCCCTGGACCCGCGCCTAGCGGAACAAGATTTCGGCGCCTGGCATGGTCGGCGCCATGACGATTTGTGGCGGGAAGGCGATGTCGCTTACCGGAAATTCTGGCAGGACCCATGCGCCGGCAAACCGCCTGGCGGCGAAAGCGTTTATGACCAGCAGCTCCGGGTGGCGGCGGCGCTGGCGGAATATCGCGCCATCGGCGACATCGTCGCCGTCGCTCATACCGGCACCATCCGCGCCGCTCTTGCCGTGGCTTTGGATCTGCCGCCGCCGATCGCGTGGCGTTTCGTTCTGACGCCAGGCGGCCTGACCCGCATCGACCGGCTTGCCGAGGGCTGGCGGGTGCTGAGCGTCAATCGGGAGGGAGGGTGCGATGGCTGAGAAGCTGCCAGCGCTGACCTTGGTGTTGGGAGGCGCGCGTTCGGGTAAGTCCCGCCATGCCGAAGCGCTGATCGAAGCTGCCGGCGGCGGTTGGTACATCGCCACCGCCCAGGCTTTCGACGACGAGATGCGCGAACGCATCGCCTGGCACCGCACGCGGCGCGGCCCTTGCTGGCAAACGATCGAGGAACCCGTCGATCTGCCAGCGACGCTCGATCGCCTGGCCTGCCAGAAGCGACCGATCTTGGTCGATTGCTTGACCTTGTGGGTCAGCAATCTGCTGTGCGCCGGCCATGCGCTGGCGCCAGCGCAGGCCGGATTGCTGGCAGCGCTTGCCGGTATGAGCGCTCCGGTGATTGTCGTTACCAATGAGACCGGCCTTGGCATCGTGCCCGATAACGCCCTGGCCCGCCGTTTTCGCGATGCCTGCGGGCTGCTCAACCAGGCGGTCGCGGCCAAAGCCAACCGGGTGCTGTTCCTGGTTGCCGGGTTGCCGATGGTTGTGAAAGGGTAAGCGTCTGGTTTTCTGGCGTCTGTGCGCCGTTTTTTCAAGAATGGTTTCGTCTCATGCAGCAGAGTTTCCGGCCATCGGGCCGTGGGGTCGATGAATTGCGCGCCATCCGCCTGGAGGCGGGTTTTGCCAAATATGCCGAGGGGTCGTGTTTGGCCCGTTTTGGCGATACGCATGTGCTGTGTACGGCCAGTGTGGAAGAAAAAGTCCCAGGCTTCATGCGTGGCGCCGGGCGCGGCTGGATCACGGCGGAATATGGCATGTTGCCGCGCTCGACCCATACCCGCACCGATCGTGAGGCCGCCCGCGGCAAGCAGTCGGGCCGCACCCAGGAAATTCAGCGTTTGATCGGGCGGGCCTTGCGCGCCATCGTCGATCTGCCGGCCCTTGGCGAACGAACCGTCAAGATCGATTGCGACGTGCTCCAGGCCGATGGCGGCACCCGCACGGCGGCGATTACGGGCAGCTATGTCGCCTTACATCAGGCGCTTGCTCAGCTGGTGGCCAAAAAACAGGCGCCAACCCTGCCGCTGATCGACAGCGTGGCGGCGGTGTCGTGCGGTCTTTATCAGGGCAAGCCGGTGCTGGATCTGGATTATGCCGAGGATTCCGCCGCCGGGGCGGATGCCAATTTCGTGCTCACCGGTCGCGGCGGCATCGTCGAGATCCAGGGCACGGCGGAAGAAGCGCCGTTTCAAGAAGCGCAATTCCTGGACTTATTGAAACTCGCGCGCAAGGGTATCGTCGAACTGACGCGCCATCAGCGCGCCGCTGTGATGGGAATCGGATTGTGAGTATCGCTCGCCGCTGGCGGCAAGGCGACCGTCTGGTTATTGCCAGCCATAATCGCGGCAAGCAGGCCGAGATTGCCGCCTTGCTGGCTCCTTTTGGCGTTGAGACCACCAGTTCCGCCATTCTGGGCCTAGCGGAACCTGAGGAAACCGGCGCGACTTTCATGGCCAATGCCGAGTTGAAAGCGCGAACGGCTTCTTTGGCGTCGGGGCTGCCGGCGCTTGGCGACGATTCGGGATTGGCGGTGTGGGGATTGGATGGCCAGCCTGGCATTCATTCGGCCCGTTGGGCCGGGCAGGAAAAGGATTTCACCGCCGCCATGCGGCGGGTGGAACGCGAATTGGCCGATAAGGACGACCGCAGCTGCGCTTTCATTTGCGCTCTTGCCCTGTGCTGGCCCGACGGCGAGATGTACAGTTTTCAAGGACAGGTTGCCGGCATGACGGTATTTCCGCCGCGTGGCGGCAACGGTTTCGGTTACGATCCGATGGTCCAGCCCTTGGGCTACGATCTTACGTTCGGTGAAATGTCTGCGGCGGCAAAACACGCCATCAGCCACCGGACGCGCGCCTTCGAGCAGTTGGCGGCGGCTGTTTTTGCGGCGATCCCGTGACCTGGCGGCGCCGGTTCGGCCTTTATATCCACTGGCCATTCTGCTTATCGAAATGTCCCTATTGCGATTTCAACAGCCATGTGCGTAACGCCATCGCGCCGCAAACATGGATCGACGGTTTGCTGACCGCCCTTGACCGCCAGGCGCTCGCTATCGGGCCACGCCGGCTGGACAGTATTTTTTTTGGCGGCGGCACGCCGTCACTGATGCCCGCTGCCGGAGTGGCGGCGCTGATTGCTTGCGCCAATCGCCATTGGCCCTTGCAAGAAGATGCCGAAATCACCCTGGAAGCCAATCCCAGCGCGGTTGAAGCCGGTCGCTTTGCTGACTACCGCGCCGCCGGGGTCAATCGGATATCGCTTGGCGTGCAGGCTTTGCGAGAGGAGGATCTCTCCTTTCTTGGCCGGCGTCATACGCGAGACGAGGCGCTAGCGGCGCTGGCTTTGGTCGCCCGGCTGTTCGAGCGTTGGAGTTTCGATCTGATCTATGCCCGCCCGGGGCAAAGCGTCGATGGCTGGCGCGCCGAATTGCGCGAGGCTTTGGGGTTTGGCGCCGGTCATCTGTCGGTTTATCAATTGACCGTCGAAGAGGGAACCGCCTTTCACGCCGCTCATCGGCGCGGCGATTTCACCCTGCCGGACAACGATCGGGCCGGCGCTTTGTTCGAGACGACGCAAGCCGAATTAGCCGCGGCGGCGATGCCGGCCTATGAAATCTCCAACCATGCGCGCTCAGGCGAGGAATCGCGCCATAATCTGATTTACTGGCACTATGACGATTATGCCGGTATCGGTCCAGGGGCCCATGGCCGTTTGACTCTTGCCAACGGCGCGCGCCTTGGAACCGTTCAATATCGTGCACCGGAAAGCTGGCTGGCCGATCTGCGCAAGGGCGGCTGTGGCATGGCGGTCAGCGAGATCGTCGAAGCGCCAGCAAGGCGCATCGAACTGACCATGATGGGCCTCCGCTTGACCGACGGCATCGCGCGCGAGCGTTTTCGCCGCGAATTGGGCGCGGAGCCGGAGGCCCTGTTCGATCGAGCCAAACTGACCGATCTGATCGAGGGCGGCTATGTGCGCTTGGATGATATCGGTCTGCGCGCCACCGCCTATGGATTGCAGCGGCTCAACCGGGTTTTGTCCTATCTCCTCTAGCCGACACGAAAGCCGCGGCCAGCCGGTTCATACCCCGCCCCTTCACAGATCGCACAGCCTTACCGCAAGCGGAAACCGATTTTTCACTTCTGCAAGATGCTGGCGATTTCACGCAGCTGGGTGCGCGCGCGCAGCAGGTAAAACCCTTGAACCGCCAGATGGTTGGCAGCGAACAGGCCATCGGGAGCGGCATTCAGCACCAATAACGGCTCCAGCTGAACGGCTTCTTCCAGCGACAAGAGCAGCTGCGACCAGGCATTGTCCGCCTCTCGTTCGTTGAGCAAGGCTTGAAAATCGGCGCGCAATTCCCGCAGCAACAGATAGTAGGCGTAAAGCTTGCCCTTGATACCGTAAAACACATTGTCGGCGCGCGTATCGAACAGCAGGCGTGAGCGGCCCTCGTGGATCTGGCGGCTGAGAATGGCGGAAGCCGAGCCAAGATCGGCGGCAAAGCGCTCAAGAATGGCGATCAGATTGTCCGCGCGCCGTTCGAACACCGCCTCATGGGCGACCAGGCGCTGGTTGTAATTGAGCAGCGCTCGACGGGCAGCCCGATACTGGCTCTCGGAGGATGCGGTTGGCGCCCATGAGGTGGAAAAATCGAACAGCCAGACGGTTCCTGGATATTTCAGCAATCCGGCAGCCTTTTCCAAGTCGGAATCGGCTTGCGAGGATCCGCGCATCCGTCCAATCTGGTCGGTCATTTCGGTGACGAAACGCGCCAATGCCATGACGATACCCTGCTGATATTCCGGCATATTGTCCAGGGCGGCGGCGGGAAGAAACAAGGGGCTGTTGGCGGTCCAACCGTACCGATCGGTTTCGCGTTCAATCAAGGCCGCGGTAATGGCAACGGCATGGCTGGCGCCGTTTTCAGCCGCCGCTGAAAACGCGATGTCGTCGTCGATCCGGTGGATCAGAAGCATGCCAAGCGGGTAATAAAGCGCCGCCGCCGCCGCCAGAACGGCCGCCGCCGCGATCGTCCGGCGCTTGCTGGCCATGCACCACCGCTCAAGCCAGCGCGACAAGCGCGAAGGCGCGGCAAAATCGCTTTGGGACATGTCTAGCCTCTTTTCTCAACCATCCGGGTTCGCATCGTCAACCTCACGATGACTATATGGGAAAGCGTTCGCGCGATGAAAGGATGCCAAAAGACGATGGCGTGAGCAAAAAGCCCTGCCGGCGCGCTGCAACCAGCCGTGTAGCCGTCATCGCAACCTTGCTTGGATGGCAGGGCTGAAGCGCTTGCGCGGCATTGGCCTGGGGCGACGATATAAGCTTATCCTGCCACCGGCCATCGCGCCGGCTTCAGGAGAAAACAGCCTTGTCTTTCGCTCGCCCGTCAATCGCAGCCTTGTTGCTGACCTCCTTGCTCGGGCTCAATCTGTTGCACGCCGCGTCAGGGTGGAGCTTGCTGACCCATGGCGCTCCCGCCTTGTTCGTCCTTTATGCCGTGCATTGCATCGCAACGCCGCGCCGGCGGGAAATACCGCTGTTGTCGATCGCCGGGATAACGGGGCTGTCGGTGTTGCTGTGGCATTCCGATCCCTGGCCGGTGCTGTGGGCCGGAGCGGGGGCCGGCACATCGCTGGGCGCGCTGATCATGGCGCTGGGATTGCTCCAGGCCCCGGCGGCCACCTCGCGATTGGTGCGGCGATGCGGTGAATTCCTGATCGCCCAAGGGCCCGGGCGGCGCTATCTGGCACTGACCGCCGGTGGCCATCTGTTCGGGATTGTGCTCAATCTAGGCGCTCTGTCGCTGCTTGGCTCCATGATCCAGAGCAGCAATACGCTGGCAGCTGCTGGCGGGAATCCTAGAGTGCGCGATATTCGCAACCGGCGAATGTCGCTTGCATTGCTGCGTGGTTTCGGCGCTGTCACTTTATGGGCGCCGAGCACCATTACTTTGGCGGTATGTTTGTCGTTGGCGCCGTCGCTCGAATGGGCGCATTACGCCCCGTGGGGCATCGGTTTGGCCGTCATGAGCATGGCGGCTGGCTGGGTCATGGACCGGCTGGCCTACAGCCGCCATACCCGCCTGGCCGTGACGATACCGGTGAGCGCGCACCGTATGACCGAGACATTGTTGCCAATGACCCTGATCGTCTGTGCCATGCTACTGGCGATCGTGCTGGTCCAGGGGCTGAGCGGCTGGAGTTTGGTCCGAAGCTTGACGCTGGCGGTGCCGCTATTCAGCGTGCTGTGGCTATCGCTGCAATTTCGCCGGCGCGGGATCAAGATCGCCGGCAGCATCGTCATGCGCCGGTTGCGGCATCATCTAACCCACCGCTTGCCGCATTCGCGATACGAGGTCCTGGTCCTGAGTCTCGCCGGCTTCATCGCCGCCGGGGTTGCGGCGTTGATTCCGCCGCAAGAAATCACCGCTCTGGCCGTCGGTTTTGGACTGCCGCCCTATCTCTTGCTGGTTGCCATGATTGTTATCATCGTCATCGCCGGGCAGATTGGCATCAATCCGGTCGTCACCGTAAGCTTGCTGGGCTCGGCGGCCAATTCCCTGACCCCGGCAAGCTTACCGCCTTTCGCGCTTTTTTTGTCGCTGGTCGGGGCGTGGAATCTGGTTGCCATTGGCTCGCCCATGTCGGCGATGTCGATGATCGTCGGTCGAGCGGCCGGTCAATCGCCGCAGACCATTGTCTATCGCTGGAATGGAAGGTACCTGCTTCTCGCCTTCGCAACATTGCTGACCGCGGTGGCGGTGGCGATGACGGTTTAGTCTTTCAGCGTCAGCGCCATGCCTTCGCGCGCCACGATGGCGCCGCGCCAAGCGGTTTTCGCCTCGGCTTCGATCCGGGCCATGACCGTATCGTCATGATCGGGGTCGTGGTGAAACAGCGCAAGCTTCCTCACCCCGGCGAGCCGTGCCAGGCGGATGGCTTCCTGCCAGGTGGAATGGCCCCAATTGATCTTGGCGGCGAACTCCTCATCGCAATAAGTCGAATCGTAGATCATCAGATCGGCATTTTCAATCAACCCCAGGACATTGTCATCCGGTTCGTTCAAGCGATGTTCGGTGTCGGTGACATAAGCGATCGCGACGCCTTCGGCTTCGATGCGGTAGCCGGTGGCGCCGTTGGGATGGTTGAGCGGCGCGGTGCGGATATGGATCGTTGCGCCAAGATCGAAACTTTCGCCAGCGGCGAAATCGTGAAAGCTTGTCGCTCCTCCCATATTGGCCAGCGCCACCGGGAAAACCGGATCCCGCATCGTCATTTCGAAGATTTGACGGATACCGCCATTCCGTTTCAAATGACCCGCTAGGACGGTGAGGCGAAAATCGCTCGCCATCCAGGCCGGAGCAAAAAAGGGAAAGCCCATGATATGATCGGTGTGCGAGTGAGAGAGCAGCAGATGAGCCTCGCGAATGCCCCGTTGCAGCAAGCTTTTGCCCAAAGCCCACAGGCCCGTGCCGGCATCCAGGATAATGGTCCGACCGCCCGCTTGGACTTCCACGCATGATGTATTGCCGCCAAAAACGGTGTGGCTTGCCATCGCGCAAGGAAAACTGCCGCGGACACCCCAGAATGTTACCTCGATGCCCATCCCCAACCCCGTTTCGCTCTGCCGCGATGTCTTGCGCGCAACAATATTGTGACCAAGGAAAAGAAAACCGAAAGCCATGGCACATGCGATAAAAACACCACTTAAGGTGGTGTTTTTATCGCATTCATCGGCCTTGAAGAGAATCGATCCTAAAGAGAATTGATGTGTTATTATACATCTACTGGGATTAATAAAAGGTTTCGCCCGATATGGCGCCGCCGACCATAACGAGATGAGGTGCCGAGAGTGACGTTGTTGTGCGTGGGATGCAGCAGTGATTTGGGCGCTGCCCTGGCTCGCCTGTTACCGGCGGCGGAATATCTGCAATGGTCCGATCCGCTTTGCGATGGTCCAACCCCGGCGGATATCGACGGTAAAGCCTGGTATGCTTTGCGCGCACGCTTCATCGCCCGGCGCTATGACGAAATCCTGGCAGTGGCGTTCCATGAGCTGATCGATCAGGAGGCTCGGCTGGCGTGCGCCGACGATTACGACGAGGTTGTTTTATGGTTTGAACACGGGCTGTTCGATCAGTCGGTGCTGTTACGCTTGCTGGCCTGGTTTGCCGATCGTCCGCACCGTTGTTTGACGCTGGTCGATCATGACGGTTCCTTCGCCTGGAAAATGGATGCGGTTCTGCACCGGTTGTGGCAAGCGCGCCGACCGGTCGACGAGACGATGCTCGCCATCGGACGACGCGGCTGGCAGGCCTGGCGGGACGATACTCCCGACGCATTGATCGCCCTGGCCTGGGAAGACCCTGCTTGTCTGCCGCACCTGGCGCCGGCGTTGTGGCGGCATTTTCAGGAATTTCCTCATATCGGCGATGGGTTGAGCTTGAGCGAGAAGTTGACCTTGCTGGCGGTTGCCGACGGGGCGGCGAGCCGCGAACAGATCTTTGCCGCGGTGCAAGCGACGGAGCGGGCCCCCTGGCTGAGGGATGCCATGTTTTATCCGATTTTGCGCGATCTGACCGATGCTAAAGTGCCGCTGTTGCGCGAATGGCGCGGGCGCTGGGAGCTGACGCCCGTTGGCTGCAAGGTTTTGTCCGGCACAAGCGAGCTGGCCTGGCTCAATGCCGTCAACCGTTGGCGTGGCGGCGTGCATATCCGCTTGCTCGCCGACTGGCGTTGGCACAGCCGGCAAAGAAAACTGGTGCGGATCGATTGAGCCGGGGACATCGCCCTCTGTCTTTTTCCAATCCGCCAGGCATGATGCTAAAACCTGCCGCTGAATGGCGACCGATCCGGGTTTGCGTCTCCTGGCGCGGAATCGAGGCCCTTCCAAAGCGTTTCGACCAGCGTTGCCAGAGCGTCCGCAGAGCGGCTTTTCCAATTGGGGTGACGCTTGATCGAAAAGGCAACATTGGGCAGAGAGGGGAGTTTTCCCGCGCACGGCAGGAAGGAAAGCCCGGCATAGTCGCGTACCATAGGCAAGGCGGTAATGCCGATTCTGGCCATGACGGCGGCTCTCAAGATCGCCAGATCCTCTCCTTCATGCACGCATCGCCAACTCAGCCCGGCTTGTTCGAGAGTCCCGGTTGCGATCTTGCGAAAGCTGCAAGGGGCGCGAAACAGAACGAGCGGCACGGGATCTTGCAGGAGGGGAAGCGGAAAATCGTTGCCACAGATCCAGCGCAGCGGCACCGGCTGACAGGATTCATCCCCTGTGTCCGGTGCGGGGCCGAGCAGCAAGGCCATATTCAACCTTCCTTCAAAGAGCGCGTCAGACAGGGCTTGGCTGCGCGCAATCTTGATCGTCAGCTGGAGATGCGGAAAGCTTGCATGGGCCTGATGAATCAGTTCGGGCAGAAGCGATTCCGAGAAATGTTCCGGCATCCCGATATGAACGAACTCATCCGCTTTGCTCGATCCAAGCTCCTCGCCAATCCGGTCGTTGAGCGCGATGATTCTGCGGGCATAGCGCAAGAGGGTTTCGCCAGCAGAGGTGAGCGACAATTTTCGCCCATCGCGTTGAAACAGCGGCGCTCCAGCCTGTTCTTCCAGGCGCCGCATCTGCTGGCTCATGGCGGGCTGTGTCATGTTGAGCTGTTCAGCCGCTGCAACAAAACTGCCGGTATCGGCAATGGTCAGAAAGCTTCTGAGCAGTTGGGTATCGAAATTCACCCGTCGCATCGGAGTTTCTTTGGACTATAAAATTTCCGCAACTTGCGCTTAAGGAGAATATCCTTAAGAAGCGAACGCTAGTCATGCAACTCTCTCAACAGTGTAAAGGAGATCGATGCCATGACAACAGCTTCCCCCTCCCCTATGAAAACGACAGCGAGCGCGATGCCTCTTGGCTTCATCCTGTTATGGAGCTCTGGCTATGTTGGCGGCGCGGTCGGCATCCTCTATGCCGAGCCGTTCACGATGACATTTCTCCGCTTTTTGCTCGCCGGTCTGATCGTGCTCGGATTCGCTCTGGCAACCGGCGCTCGTATGCCGTCGAAGTGGCAGCAGATCGGCCATATTGGCCGTTGTGGGATTTCTTATGCAGGCGATGCAGTTTGGCGGCCTTTATGCCGGCATGAAGCATGGCGTTCCCGCGGGACAATCGGCGTTGATTGTTGGCCTCACGCCGATTTTCGTCGCTCTGGCCGCGGGGCCGGTCTTGAAGGAAAAAGTCGGCTGGACCCAGTGGGGCGGCCTTTTTCTTGGCCTGTGCGGCGTGGTTCTGGTCGTAGGCCAAAGGCTTGGAAGCGATTTGTCCGCCCTCGCCGGCTATGCTTTCACCGCCATTGCGCTGTTCGGCATCACGGCTGGAACGCTCTACCAGAAGCGGTTCTGCTCGGCGCTCGATCTGAGAATCGCCGGCTGCGTGCAGATGTTGGTTGGTTCGATCGTAATGCTTCTTGCTGCCTTGCTGACCGAGAGGATGCGGATAAACTGGAGTTCCGCTTTCATCGGATCGGTGATCTGGCTTGCCATCGTGAAATCGATTGGCGCGCTGATGCTGCTTTATGCGATGATCCGGCGCGGCGAGGCCAGCAAGGTGGCAAGTCTCTTCTACCTCATCCCGCCCGTGACGCAAGTCATGGCATCGCTTATCCTTGGCGAAATGCCTTTGGCGATGGCGCTGGTCGGGTTTGCATTATCTGCGATTGGAGTCTTCCTCTCCAACCGCAGGGAACCCGCCCATCGCCCCTTGGCCAGGCATGAAACGATCGGGAACGCAAATCCATGAAAATGCTTGGAGCGCAAATTCCAAACGGTCCGGTGACCGATGTTCATAACCTTCCCTGGGAACGGTATACAGGCTGGATACGAACGGATTTTTGCGTTGAAGGGGGAGCTTTCGAACGATTCGGGCAGACGAAGCGGCAACACTCATCCAGGATGGCTGTGGACCGTTGCTCCAGGCGGTTTCGGCTGTTGCGGTCGCCTTGAAGCGATTGCGTCCGCATCGCTCTCCTGTTCGCTGCCGGTTCGGGTGACAAGGACGGACGAGAAGCTTGGCCAAGGCGGTCCGATCGGGAATGGGAAACGATATCATGGCATCGATTTTGGTTTTGAACGGGCCGAACCTCAATCTTCTCGGCACGCGCGAACCTGGCACCTACGGCGCCGCCACCTTGGAGGATATTCGAGCGATGTGCGCAACGGAAGCCGAACGTTTCGGATTGGCGATCGATTTTCGCCAATCGAACCATGAAGGGGCGCTGATCGACTGGATTCACCAGGCCGGCGCGCCTCACGCGGCGGGCGATCTGCTGGGGATCGTCTTCAATGCCGGCGCCTACACCCACACCTCTCTGGCTTTGCCGGATGCCATCCGGGCAGTGGCTGTGCCGGTCATCGAAGTTCATCTCTCCAATGTTTTGCCAGAGAGGAATTTCGTCATCATTCCTGGCTGTCGCCGGTGGCGCGCGGGGTCGTGTGCGGATTTGGCCCTTTGGGTTATCTGTTCGCTATTCAGGCCCTGGCCGCCGGCAATAAAGGACCGGCCGGGTATGGCTGATCGCCCGGATCCCTTCGAGCGCCTGGCCTTGCGGCGGCGGCGCGACCGGGCCGCCGCCGGTTTGGAGGATTTCGATTTCCTGTTCGTCGAAATTGCCGCCCGCCTGATCGATCGGATCAACGATAGCGCCCGGCATTTCACCCGCGCATTGGATCTCGGCTGCCGTTGCGGCTGGATTGCCCGCCAACTCGCCAAAGAGGGCGGGATCGAATGGGTGGCGTCGCTCGATCCGTCGCTGGCGATGGTCAGGCGGGCGGTTGCGGGCGGGCATGGTTCTGGCGTGGCGGCGGAAGAGGAGTGTTTACCCTTTGCGCCGCACGCCTTCGATATCGTGTTGTCCAATCTGTCGCTGCAATCGGTCAACGATCTGCCTGGCGCCTTGATTCAGATCCGCCGCGCTTTGCGGCCTGACGGTCTGTTTCTTGGCGCCATGGCGGGGGGAGAGACGCTATATGAATTGCGTCAGGCGCTGCTGGAGGCGGAATTGGCCGAAACCGGCGGCGCCAGCCCCAGGGTTGCGCCGATGGTTGGAGTGCGCGAGGCCGGCATGTTGATGCAACGGGCCGGGTTTGCCCTGCCAGTGATCGATAGCGACCGGATTCAGGTCAGCTATGGCGATATATTCGCCCTCATGCGCGATCTGCGCGGTATGGGGGAAAGCAATGTTCTTGCCGACCGTTTACGTCATCCGACCGGCCGCCGGCTATTTGCCCGCGCCGCCGCCGATTATGCCCGTCGCTTCACCGGGCCGGACGGGCGCCTGCAAGCGACGTTCGAAGTGATCTTCCTGACCGGTTGGGCGCCTGATGCCAGCCAGCCCCAACCGCTGAAACCCGGATCCGGGCAGGTGAGCCTGACCTCTGTATTCAACTGAAGCGCGCTTCGTCACTACCGTTCGCTGCTATGGCGCCAAATACCAGACCCTTGACGTCTTCTCCCGGCTTCAGCCAGGAGAAGACGTCGATCCCATACCTGAACCGTTGATCAAAGCCAGGAATTCCCGGCGCGTTTCTTTCTCGGTGCGAAAAGCCCCCAGCATCCGGCTGGTGATCATCGAGACGCCGGGTTTATGCACGCCACGGGTGGTCATGCATTGGTGTTGGGCTTCGACGATCACCCCAACGCCGAGCGGCTGCAACACTTCATCCAAAGTGTTAGCGATTTGAGCGGTCATTTTTTCCTGTATTTGCAAGCGCTTGGTATAGACCTCGACCAGGCGGGCCAGTTTGGAAATGCCAACCACGCGGTTGCGCGGAAGATAAGCGACATGGGCCTTGCCGATGATCGGCGCCATATGATGTTCGCAAAAAGACTCGAAGCGGATATCGCGCAAAGCGACCATTTCGTCGTAACCGTTGGTTTCTTCGAAGGTGCGCTGCAGCATCTCGACCGGATCGATGCGATAACCGGCAAACCACTCATCGTAAGCCCGCACCACCCGTGCTGGCGTATCGACCAGGCCTTCGCGCTCGGGGTCGTCGCCAGCCCATCTCAACAAGGTGCGCACTGCCGCTTCCGCTTCGGCGCGGCTCGGGCGCGCGGGGATGCCGGAGACATCGGGGGGGTGTAAGGGGATAGCCGTCAAAAAACGATCCTTCGTGGCTTCGAACCGGCGTCAAAGCAAAGCCTGACGCTTTAGCGAATTAGACGGCGCGACCCGAAAAGCAAGGGCCGGCCGCCTTAATGCAATCGCACCGGCTGGTGCGGACTATCGAGCGAAAAAGCCGGCACCCCGATATCGAACCGCTCTCCCTGGGTGGTTTCCATATGATAAATACCAACCATGATACCCGATGGCGTGGGTAAAGGCGTACCGCTGGTATATTCAAATACCGCGCCCGGTTCCAGGATCGGCTGCTCGCCGACAACCCCCTCGCCATGCACTTCATGCTTGCGGCCAAAGCCGTCGGTAATCATCCAGGTGCGACGTCGAAGTCGTACCGTCTCCTGACCTTCATTCTCGATCCGAACGCGATAAGCCCAAACATAGTGATTCTCGGTCGGAAAAGAATGTTCCTCAAGATAATGGGGGGTGACGGTAACGGTAATGGCCCGCGTCGTCTGGCGGTACATCGGCTAAAGACCCTCAAATTCGATATTTTGAGTCATAGGCTTCGAGATGAGTTAAGCACCGAAAAAAGCGCAAGTCCAGAGCGTCCAGCGCCCGTGGACGCATAGAATAAAGGCGCCGTGGGTTTCGTCCACGGCGCCCGTTCTCGTTTGGCTTGGGCTTGATATGCAATCGGCGCCCTGGTTGCGTAACGCTGAATTAGCGGATATTGACTTCCACGCGCCGGTTGCGCGGCTCTTTCACGCCGTCGGCGGTGGGAACGGCTGGCTCGGTTTCGCCAAGAGCCGTAACCGACGAGCGGTCGGGAGAGATGCCACGGGTGGCGAGCGCGGAACGCACCGCCTCAGCGCGACGCAAGGACAGCCGGACATTATAATCCGCCGCTCCTGAGCGGTCGGCATGGCCAATGACGGTGATGCGGCTAGAGCCGGTGCGCTTGGCTTCGGCGGCGGCCTGATCGATGACAGCCTCGCCGGCCCGGTCAATCCGCGCGCTGTCCCACGCGAAATACACGATGAAGTTACGCTGGGCAACCGGCGCTATCGCCTGCGCCGGCGCCGGCGCCTGGGTCAGCTGCGCCAGCATGGCGTCGAACAGCGCTTTGCAGTGCGCGATATCGGCCGTCTGCCAGGCTTCCTCTTCCTGTTCGACCCAGCAATCGTAGGCAACTTGCGCGCGGGCAGCGATATCGGGCAGGCGCGTGCGGCCGCCGCCATCGAGCGCGGCGATCAGTTTGCCGCGCGCCCCGTTCAATTCCGTCTTCTTGGCTGCCGGCAGCGACCAGCGATCCGTCGTTTCCGGCAGAACATTTTCACCGCGCGACGCGGCTAGCCCTTTAGCGGCAAAGGTATAAGCATCCGGCCAATCCATCATTTTATCGGCTTCGAACAAGGTCAGCGACCGATATTCCTTGGTCAAGGCCTGGGTGAAGCCATTGCCGCCGGTTGCAGCGGCGATCCCGCGCAGCGATTGAACGTCATAAGCGCCGCAACCGGAAAGCAATGCAAGGGACATCGCAGCCCCACATAATTTTAATGATTTCATCCAACAAACTCCTTGGTGTTGGTCCGCTGCCGACAGGCGCACACCGATCAGCGCACAACGGCCAGGGCAGGCAAAAAAACAGCTTTCCCTTTGTACCGGTTTTTATGCCAACTCAGCAACAAGATCCCCATCGCGCAAAAGGCAATTCACCGACGCATCCAAGGTGGCCCAATCATTTTGCCACATCTGTGGCAAAACTACAACAAAACGAACCGAATACATTCAGCGCTTGCTCCACCGCAAAAAAGTCAAGCGGGTTTTGCCATATCGGCGCTCATCGACCAACCGCCAACCGCTTGGCGGCGCCCACAACTCGTCGCGGGCGGTTTCGGCGATGACCAGCCCATGCTCTGCCACCCAGCCGGCCTTTTGCAACGCGCTCAAGATTGGCGCAACCAGACCCTGACCGTAAGGCGGATCCAGAAACAGCACTTCGGCAGGTTGACAGGTTGGCGGTGGCGTGCAGGCGTCGCCTTCGATCCACTCAACCGTGGCGCGTAATCTCTCGAGATCGACACCGGCAAGATTACGCTTGGCGCAGCGCAGGTCCCGATCCATGAACACCGCCGACCGCGCTCCGCGCGACAAGGCTTCGATGCCATTGGCGCCTGTGCCGGCGCAAACATCCAAGAATCGCCCGCCAACCAATGCAATTCCAGGCGCGTCGGCATGGAGCGGCCCGTCATGGCACAGCATGTTGAACAGGGCCTGACGGCCGCGGTCGCTGGTCGGGCGGATGCGATTGTCCGCAAGCGCCTGCAGTTTGCGCCCTTTCAGCTTACCGGCTGTGACGCGCACGATGCGATTTCGGCCGTATTTTGGCTTTGGCGGTTCCGCTGAGATCGGTTTTGCCGCCGGCAAAGGCGGGGCCCAGCTGATCGCGCAGCACCCGGCGCGGAATTTCCTCAACCTCCCCCGGCGCCAGCGCGCCTAGTTGAAAAGGCCCGTAGGAAACGCGCAGCAACCGGCTGACCGAATAGCCCAAATGTTCCATCACCCGGCGGATCTCACGATTCTTCCCCTCGCGCAACCCCACGGTGAGCCAGGCATTGCTGCCTTGCTGGCGATCGAGCGCCGCCTCGATCGCTTCGTAGCGTGTGGCGTCGATGACGATGCCATGGGCCAGGGCTGCCAGCCGTTTTTCATCGACGACCCCATGAACCCGCACGCGGTAACGCCGAACCCAGCCGGTTGCCGGCAGTTCCAGCTTGCGCGCCAACGCGCCGTCATTGGTCAGCAACAACAACCCCTGCGAGGTCAGATCGAGCCGCCCGATCGAAATCACCCGCGGCAGCCCAGCGGGTAAGGATTGGAAAATCGTCGGTCGTCCTTCGGGATCGCGATGGGTGGTAACCAACCCCGGCGGTTTGTGATAACGCCAAAGCCGAAGCGGCTCGGCTTCCGCCAAGACGGCGCCATCGATCGTGACGATATCCTTGGCGCCGACCAGCGTCGCCGGCGAGGCCAGAACCTGGCCATTGACCGAAACCCGGCCGGCGGCGATCCATTTTTCCGCATCCCGGCGCGAGCAAGCGCCGGCGCGCGCCATGCGTTTGGCAATGCGCTCGCGCTCCTCAAGCGCCTGACACTCGCCCTGTTGCGTCATGCCCGCCCCGCCGCATGGTCGATCAACGCGGAAAACAGCGCCCGGTCCGCCGGAGAAATATCGTATTCCGGATGCCATTGCACACCGATGCAGAACCGCCGGCGAGGATCCTCGATCCCTTCGATCACGCCATCCTCGGCGAAGGCATTGACCACGATGCCCGGCGGTACGTTCTTGACCGCTTGATGATGGGCGGAATTGACCGCCAGCATATCGCTTCCCGCCAGATCGTGCAGCCTGGTTCCCGGCACGACCCGTATACGATGCCCGGGTTCGGTTCGCGGATTGGGCTGTTCATGGGCAAGCGCTCCGGCCACCTCATCTGGAATATGCTGAATCAACGTCGCCCCCAGCAGCGTCGCCAGCAATTGCTGGCCGCCGCAGATACCCAATATCGGCAAGTCGCGCTCGAGCGCCACTTGCACGATCGCCCGTTCAAAGCGCGTGCGCCCATCCTTGTGGTCACGCTGGCGTGCCGTTCGCGCGCGCCCCATAAGATCGGATCGATATCGAACGCCCCGCCCGTGATCACCAGACCGTCGAGCCGGTCGAGATAATCGGCAACGAGATCCGTTTCATGCGGCAAGCAGACAGGAATAGCGCCGACGGTTGCCAGAATGGCGCAATAATTCTGTCGCAGAGCATACCAAGGAAGCGCCGACCAGCCGCCAGCCGGTTCGGCATCGAGGGTCAATCCAATCATCGGGCGTTTCATCGTTCGTGAATTCTACCGCCTGCGCCTTGCCTCGTCCATAATGACGGTTGGCGTTTTTCAAGATGGGGCGGTTGCGTGCGCTTTTTTCCTCACCCTCCCGATTTCATGGCCCTGGCGCTCGATCAGGCGCGTCAGGCGGCGTCGCGCGGCGAAATTCCGGTCGGCGCGGTCTTGACCAACGGCGCCGGCAGGCAGGTGCTGGCCCTGGCTGGCAATCGCTGCCAGGAACGCGCCGACCCGCTGGCCCATGCCGAGATGCTGGTTTTGCGCGCTGGCATCGCCCTTTCGGGCGGTTCGCGGCTGGCGGGCTGCGATCTCTATGTCACGCTGGAACCTTGCGCTTTATGCGCCGCGGCAATTTCGCTTTGTCACCTGCGCCGGCTGTATTTCGCCGCCTATAATCCCAAAGGCGGCGCGGTTGAGCATGGGCCGCGCTGGTTTGAGCAGTCAACCTGCCTGCACCGGCCGGAGAGATTTTGGGCGGCATTCGCGAATGCGAGGCAGCCGCGTTGCTGGCGACTTTTTTTTGCCATCTGCGGAGCGAAAATAAAAAAAATATCCGCAACGAATAGCTCTGCCCCTTGTGCGGATCGCCCTGGCTCATGGATGCTGGCGATACTCGTTCCGTCACGAAAGGCCGCCGCTCGATGCCGCATAATGTGTCGCTGATTGCCACCATCGTCACCGGGCTTGGCCTCGCCTTCCTGTTTGGCGCTGCCGCGGTGCGCTTGCGCATCCCGCCCCTGGTTGGATATCTGCTCGCCGGGGTGGCGGTGGGGCCGTTCACGCCAGGCTATGTCGCCGACCAGCATCTAGCGCCGCAATTGGCTGAAATCGGCGTCATCCTGCTGATGTTCGGGGTTGGGTTGCATTTTTCGCTCAAGGATCTGCTCTCGGTCAAAGCGATCGCCATTCCAGGGGCTCTGGCTCAGATCCTGGTCGCGACCGGGCTTGGCCTGGCGCTGGCGCTGGCGCTTGGCTGGTCGGCTGGAGGCGGTTTGGTCTTCGGCCTGGCTTTGTCGGTTGCCAGCACCGTCGTTCTGCTGCGCGCACTCCAAGAACGCCGGCAGATCGATAGCGAACGCGGACGGATCGCCGTTGGCTGGCTGATCGTCGAGGATTTGACGATGGTGCTGGCCCTGGTTCTGCTTCCGCCCCTGGCCGGGTTGATGGGCGGTAAGGTTACCGCTGGCCACGGGGATCTGGCCGGCTGGGAATTGTGCTGATCCAGGCGATTGGCGGCGGGATAACCGCCATCGTCATGTTGACCTGCGGCAAGGTCGCGGTGTTCGTCGGCTCGATGCTGATCGTCGGGCGGCGGATGATTCCCTGGCTGTTGCATATCGTCGCCCATTCGGGATCGCGGGAATTGTTTCGGCTGGCGGTTCTGGCCACCGCGCTTGGAGTGGCGTTCGGCGCGGCCGAATTATTCGGCGTCTCCTTTGCGCTCGGGGCGTTTTTCGCCGGTATGGTGCTGGGCGAATCTGAACTCAGCCACCGCGCCGCCGAGGAAATTTTGCCGCTGCGCGATGCTTTCGCCGTGCTGTTTTTTGTTTCGGTCGCATGTTGCTCGATCCGGCCAGCCTGACCCGGGACGCCGCGCCGATCCTGGCGACCTTGTTCATCATCCTGGTCGTCAAATCCCTGGCGGCTTATGCCATCGTGCGCGCCTTCAAACACCCGCCGGTCGTGGCCTTGACCATCGCCGCCAGCCTGGCGCAGATCGGCGAATTTTCCTTCATCCTAGCCGAGTTGGGCATTTGGCTGGATCTGCTGCCGTCAGGGGCGCGCGATTTGATTTTGGCCGGCGCTATCTTGTCGATCCTGGTCAATCCGCTGGCTTTCGCCCTTGCCGATCGGCTCAGCCGTTATTGGGATGCGCCGCTGCAACCGCTGCTTGACCCCGCGTTGGAACCCACGAGCTTGCGCGATCATGTCGTATTGGTCGGCTATGGCCGGGTCGGCAACATGATTGCCGCCGGGTTGCGCGAGCGCGCTTTGCCCTTTTTGGTCATCGATGACAATGACGCCGCCATCGCCAGCTTGCGGCAAGATGGCCAGGAAGCCCTGCTTGGCAATGCCGCCCGACCGGAAGTTTTAGCCGCCGCCAATCTGGCGGGCGCTCAGCGCCTGTCGATCGCCATTCCCGACCCGTTCGAAGCCGGACAGATCGTGGCCCAGGCCCGGGCGATTCACCCCGATCTGCCGATCCTGGTGCGGGCGGACAGCTCCGCCGAGGCCGATCATCTGATCGGTCTTGGCGCCAATATCGCCATCAGCGGCCAGCGCGAAATTGCCCGCGCCATGCTTGCAACCCTGCCGGATCCCGGCCCTTTGTCACCAGTTGCCAACGCTTGTCGATAACCTCTCGTCAAGTTCTTTCGATTCAGATTGCATAATAGGGTCTCTGGTTGTTATTCCTAGCGGTGTGAATATCTACCTCTTTTGGGCAAGGGAAAGCTATTCACCATAGAAATTGGGGACTTTGGATGATGCGCACTCTGTCGCTTCGGGCGCGGTTGATTTTATCAATTCTTATCGTTGTGATAATTGGTAATTCCATCATTTTGTTTTTCGATTTCAACTCTCAGGTGCGAGGCGCTGAGCGCGATGCGCGCCGGGCCGCGCGAGATGCCGCCGAGCAGTATGCCGCCGAGGTGCGCGACCGTCTTGGCAAAGGGGTGACCATTGCCAGAACCGTGGCCTATTCGATCGAGGGCATGATCGAACGCAAGGAGGTCGATCGTGAGGCCATCGTGGAAGCCTTCACCTCCATGACGGCGAAGACGCAGGATATTCTTGCGTGCGCGCTCGCATTTGAGCCCAATGCGATCGATGGCAGGGACGCCTTTCATATCGGCGCTCCTTACAGCGACAGTACGGGCCGGTTCCTGCCCTATCTCGTTCGCGGCCCCAACCGCAGCGCGACGCTGGAACTTCTCGATATGGCGCCGGAGGCCAACCCCGAAATCTGGTATCACAAGACGCTGCGCGCTGGTCGAGAACAGATGACGGAACCTTATCTCTACACGATGGCCGACGGGAGGATCATCCTCATGACGACGGTGTCGGTGCCGGTTTTCAAGAATGGTAAAGCCATCGGGGTATCGAATATCGATTGGGACCTTGGCGATTTGCGGGCCTACCTTGCCAGACTGACCCCCTTGGGGGCCGGGCGCATCGAGCTTCTCAGCAGCGGGCGGCTTTGGGTTGGCAATCGCGATCCAGACCAGCTCGGCAAGGAAACGCAGGATCCCTTCTATCGGCGTATCGCTGAGCATTCGGCGCGCGGGCAAACCTATGTCAGCACGGTCGATGCGCCGGAAGGGCAGGTTTTGGTGGCATCGGCGCCGGTTCGCTTTGGCGATGCCCAGGAAATCTGGTCGGTGATCGTGAGCGTGCCGCTCAACGCCATGATGGTTGACGTCTATAGCCGTTTTGCCAGCCTGATCCCGATGGTCACGGTCGTCATCGTCTGCATCTTCGCGCTTTTGGCCATCGTCGGCACCGGTATCGCCCGTCCGATCCGCACCGTCACCAATACCATGACCAGGCTGGCCAATGGCGATTATGCCGCCGAGATTGCCGTCACCGGGCGGCAGGACGAGGTGGGCGCCATGACCCGTTCGGTGGCTGTTTTCCGCGACCGGCTGCTGGAAATGGAACAGCTGCGCCTGCGGCAAAGCGAGATGGAGAAGACCGCCGCCGAAAACCGCCGGAAAACGCTGGATTCGCTGACCGGCGAATTCGATCGCACCATCGCCTCGGTGGTAACGTCAGTGTCGGGCGCGACAAAGGCGATGCATGGCAATGCCGAGGATTTGACCGTCATCGCCCAGGAAACCGAAGAGCAGACCCGTGTCGTGGCGCAATCGACCGAAGCCGCCTTGAACAGCGTGCGCGCCGCGGCAAACGCATCGGCGGAATTGTCGAAATCGCTCACCGAGGTCAACCGTTCCATCGCCCAGGCGGCCAATGTTGCCGGCGAGGCGGTCGAACAATCGGTCCACACCAGCCAGGCGGTGCAAAATCTCGCCACGGCCACCAGCCGTATCGGCCAGGTGGTGCAGCTGATCAATGCCATCGCCGCGCAAACCAATCTTCTGGCTCTCAACGCCACGATCGAGGCGGCGCGCGCCGGCGATGCCGGCAAGGGTTTTGCCGTCGTCGCCTCGGAAGTCAAGCAACTCGCCAGCCAAACCGCCAAGGCGACCGAGGAAATCCAGAGCCAGATCGCCGGCGTTCAAGCAGAATCGCACAAAGCCGCCGAAGCGCTGGCGGCGATTGGCACGACCATTGAGAGAATCAGTAAAATCACCATGAGCGTCGCCGCGGCGGTCGAGGAGCAAGAGGCTTCGGCGCAGGAGATCGTCCGCAATGTCAAGCAGGCGGCAGGCGGCGTCAGCGACGCGACCGATGCCGCCTCGAACCTTGTCCAGGCGGCGCATGTAACGGGCAGCAACGCTCGGCAGATGCGGGATGCGGCGAGCGATCTCACCGGTCAGGCCAATCAGATGCGCCAGCAAATCGATCATTTCATCGGTTTCATCCGACAGACTTGATTCCGCCTTGCCCCCAAGGCTGGGGGTTCCTGTCCGTTTCCGGCAGACGGCGGCCAGCGCGACATTGCCCGCATCATGCCTGCAACCCTGCCGGATTCCGGCCCTTTGCTACCGGTTGCCAGCGCTTGCCGGCCATCTCTCGTCAAGCTTTCCCGATTCAGATTGCATAACAGGACCTCCAATTGTTATTTCTATGGAATGAATATCTACCCCTTCCGATGGTGAAGGAAGCTATTCACCATAGAAATTGGGGACTTAATATGATACGTACCTTGTCGCTTCGCGCGCGGCTGATCTTATCAATACTTATAGTTGTCATAATTGGTAATTCCATCATTTTGTTTTTCGATTTCAACTCTCAGGTGCGAGGCGCTGAGCGCGATGCGCGCCGGGCCGCGCGAGATGCCGCCGAGCAGTATGCCGCCGAGGTGCGCGAGCGTCTTGGCAAGGGTATGACCATCGCTAAAACCCTGGCCTATTCGGTCGAGGGCCTGATCGAACGCAAGGAGGTGGATCGTGAGGCCATCGTGGAAGCCTTCACCTCCATGGCGACGAAGACGCCGGATATTTTTGCTTACGCGCTTGTGTTTGAACCCGATGCGATCGATGGCAGGGACGCCTTCCATATCGGAGCTCCTTACAGCGACAGTACGGGCCGGTTCCTGCCCTATTTCGTTCGCGGCCCCAACCGCAGCGCGACGCTGGAAGCCGTCGATATGGCGCCGGAAGCCAACCCCGAAATCTGGTATCATAAGACGCTGCGCACTGGTCGAGAACAGATGACCGACCCTTTTCTCTACACGATGGCCGACGGGAAGATCGTCCTCATGACGACGGTGTCGGTGCCGGTTTTCAAGAACGGTAAAGCCATCGGGGTATCGAATGTCGATTGGGACCTTGGCGATTTGCGGGGCCTACCTTGCCAGACTGACCCCCTTGGGGGCCGGGCGCATCGAGCTTCTCAGCAGCGGGCGGCTTTGGGTTGGCAATCGCGATCCAGACCTGCTTGGCAAGGAAACGCAGGATCCCTTCTATCGGCGTATCGCTGAGCATTCGGCGCGCGGTCAAACCTATGTCAGCACGGTCGATGCGCCGGAAGGACAGGTTTTGGTGGCATCGGCGCCGGTTCGCTTTGGCGATGCCCAGGAAATCTGGTCGGTGATCGTAAGCGTGCCGCTCAACGCCATGATGGTTGACGTCTATAGCCGTTTTGCCAGCCTGATCCCGATGGTCACGGTCGTCATCGCCTGTATCATCGCGCTTTTGGCCATCGTCGGCACCGGTATCGTCCGTCCGATCCGCACCGTCACCAATACCATGACCAGGCTGGCCAATGGCGATTATGCCGCCGAGATTGCCGTCACCGGGCGGCAGGAACGAGGTGGGCGCCATGACCCGTTCGGTGGCTGTTTTCCGCGACCGGCTGCTGGAAATGGAACAGCTGCGCCTGCGGCAAAGCGAGATGGAGAAGACCGCTGCCGAAAACCGCCGGAAAACGCTGGATTCGCTGACCGGCGAATTCGATCGCACCATCGCCTCGGTGGTAACGTCAGTGTCGGGCGCGACAAAGGCGATGCATGGCAATGCCGAGGATTTGACCGTCATCGCCCAGGAAACCGAAGAGCAGACCCGTGTCGTGGCGCAATCGACCGAAGCCGCTTTGAACAGCGTGCGCGCCGCGGCAAACGCATCGGCGGAATTGTCGAAATCGCTCACCGAGGTCAACCGTTCCATCGCCCAGGCGGCCAATGTTGCCGGCGAGGCGGTCGAACAATCGGTCCACACCAGCCAGGCGGTGCAAAATCTCGCCACGGCCACCAGCCGTATCGGCGAGGTGGTGCAGCTGATCAATGCCATCGCCGCGCAAACCAATCTTCTGGCTCTCAACGCCACGATCGAGGCGCGCGCGCCGGCGATGCCGGCAAGGGTTTTGCCGTCGTCGCCTCGGAAGTCAAGCAACTCGCCAGCCAAACCGCCAAGGCGACCGAGGAAATCCAGAGCCAGATCGCCGGCGTTCAAGCAGAATCGCACAAAGCCGCCGAAGCGCTGGCGGCGATTGGCACGACCATTGAAAGAATCAGTAAAATCACCATGAGCGTCGCCGCGGCGGTCGAGGAGCAGAGGCTTCGGCGCAGGAGATCGTCCCAATGTCAAGCAGGCGGCAGGCGGCGTCAGCGACGCGACCGATGCCGCCTCGAACCTTGTCCAGGCGGCGCATGTAACGGGCAGCAACGCTCGGCAGATGCGGGATGCGGCGAGCGATCTCACCGGTCAGGCCAATCAGATGCGCCAGCAAATCGATCATTTCATCGGTTTCATCCGACAGACTTGATTCCGCCTTGCCCCCAAGGCTGGGGGTTCCTGTCCGTTTCCGGCAGACGGCGGCCAGCGCTCGCCGACTATTTGCATAACAGGACCTCCAATTGTTATTTCTATGGAATGAATGCCTACCCCTTCCGATGGTGAAGGAAAGCTATTCAATACAGAAATTGGGGACTTGCACTAAAGTTGTGTATTCATGCATTTTTTCGATGACAGATAGCTGCGAGGATCTGATGGCTTTGTCGCGACAGGAGCCAGGCTCAGATGAAGGAAGGATGATCCTTGCGTGCGAAGAAGAGCCTTGCGATCATCCGCCGGATTTTCGGTGTGGAGAAGAAACCTTGAAGCGCAAAGGTTGGTTTGCTTGATTATTTGGACTTTTTTTGTTCTGTTTGATAGGGCCGTTGCATTCAGGCTCGTCGCGCCTCCAGGCAGCGCGGCGTTGGTGACGATTTCATGATTTAATTATCTGTATCGGTAGCTGGATAGAGGCCCTGATGAAGGGTCAGGTTTGTTTCTGGGATTTCGAACATAGTCTTGAAGCTCTGTCGGCGGAAGGTGATCCGCTGGAGAAACTGGAGCGAACGGTCTGCTTCGAGCAATTTCGCCCGGCTCTGAGCAAGGCGGTTCGGCGTTCTGACCCCTCGAAAGGGGGACGCCCCGGGTTCGATGTGGCGCTGAAGTTCAAGATGCTGGTCTTGCAGGGGCTCTATGGCCTGTCACTCCAGCAGACGGCCTGCCAGGTGCAAGATCGCCTGACCTGGCTTCGGTTCTGCGGTTTGCGTCCCGGCGAAGCGGTTCCCGACGCCAACACGCTGTGGGATTTTCCGCGAGGCGCTGATCACGGCCAAGGCGCTGGACCGGCTGTTTCAAACCCTCGATCAGATGATTTCCGATGCAGGCTATCTTGCCATGGGCGGCCAGATCATTGACGCGACGCTGGTGGCAGCCCCACGCCAGCGCAACAAAGACAGCGAGAAAGAGGCGATCAAAGCCGGTCAAATCCCCGAAGCATGGAAGGACAAGCCGGCCAAATTACGGCAGAAGGATCGAGAGGCTCGCTGGACGATGAAACTCTCCAAAGCCAGGCCCAAAGAGGATGGGACGCCGCAGATCGATATCGCGACCCCCGTCTTTGGCTGCAAAAGCCACATTTCCATTGACCGCCGACATGGTATCATCCGCCGCTGCCTCGTCACGGATGCCGCTGCCTCGTCACGGATGCCGCCGCCGCGGATGGAGCGCGGCTGCGAGAGGGGTTGATTGCCCGGAACACAGCCTCGGATGTATGGGCCGATACGGCATACCGCTCAAAGAGCAACGAGGAATTTCTGCTTGATCATGGTAAGGTCAGCCGCATCCATCGCAAGAAACCAAAGGGCAGACCGATGAGCAAGGCGACAGCGAGGGCCAATGCGGTGAAGTCCAAAATCCGCGCCCGCGTCGAGCGCGTCTTCGCCGAACAGAAAGATCGCATGAGTCTCTTCATCCGAACCATCGGAAAAGCAAGAGCAGAGGCGACCATCACTCTGGCCAACATGGCTTACAACATGAAACGCTGGCGCTGGTTGGAAAAAATGAACCCCGTCTGACCCTGGGGAACAAGGAAAACGAGGTAAAGTCGCCTCGCAAACCCCAGAACATCGTCCTCTTCACCCGACTTATGCCAAAAAACAGCCCTTCCTCAACCAAAGATCCTTAAAAATCAGGTTTCCGGAGGTGTCCAGGTGTAAGATCGCCTGACCTGGCTTCGGTTCTGCGGTTTGCGTCCCGGCGAAGCGGTTCCCGACGCCAACACGCTGTGGGATTTTCGCGAGGCGCTGATCACGGCCAGGGCGCTGGACCGGCTGTTTCAAACCCTCGATCAGATGATTTCCGATGCAGGCTATCTTGCCATGGGCGGCCAGATCGTTAACGCGACGCTGGTGGCAGCCCCACGCCAGCGCAACAAGGACAGCGGGAAAGAGGCGATCGAAGCCGGTCGGATCCCCGAAGGATGGAAGGGAAGCATGGAAGGACAGGCCGGCCAAATCACGGCCGAAGGATCGAGAGGCTCGCTGGACGATGAAACTCTCCGCTGCCTCGTCACGGATGCCGCCGCGGATGGAGCGCGGCTGCGAGAGGGGCTGGTTGCCCGGAACACAGCCTCGGATGTATGGGCCGATACGGCATACCGCTCAAAGAGCAACGAGGAATTTCTGCTTGATCATGGCAAGGTCAGACGCATCCATCGCAAAAAACCAAAGGGCAGACCGATGAGCAAGGCCACAGCGAGGGCCAATGCGGTGAAGTCCAAAATCCGCGCCCGCGTTGAGCGCGTCTTCGCCGAACAGAAAGATCGCATGAGTCTCTTCATCCGAACCATCGGAAAAGCAAGAGCAGAGGCGACCATCACTCTGGCCAACATGGCTTGCAACATGAAACGCTGGCGCTGGTTGGAAAAATGAACCCCGTCTGACCCTGGGAAACAAGGAAAACCAGGTAAAGTCGCCTCGCAAACCCCGGAACATCGTCCTCTTCACCCGACTTATGCCAAAAAACAGCCATTCCTCAACCAGAGATCCTTGAAAATCAGGTTTCCGGAGGCGTCCAGGTTATAAAGCCTGCAAAAACCAGAAAAAAACGCCCATTTCTAAGAAAATAAGCCTATGCCGTACATTGGCGACGCCAAAGACATCGGCCAGATCCAGCAAATGCCAGGCACGCCATCGGCTGGCTCATCGATTCCAGGATGGGCGATCGAAAAAAGGGCATGGAAAGATCCATACCCCGTTCTTCGTCAATGCCGCAAAAAAGCTTAACGCTTGGAGAATTGGAAGCTGCGCCGGGCTTTCGCGCGGCCGTATTTCTTGCGTTCGACGACGCGGCTGTCGCGGGTGAGAAAACCGCCCGCCTTCAGCACGCCACGCAGCGCCGGTTCGTAAAACGTCAAGGCCCGGCTAATTCCATGACGAATCGCCCCGGCCTGGCCCGACAGACCGCCGCCATCGACGGTGCAAACCACATCGTACTGCCCTAACCGTCGGTCGTCAGGAAAGGCTGGCCAATGATCATGCGCAATACCGGGCGGGCGAAATACACCGCTCCTTCCCGGCCATTGACGGTCAGCTTGCCGTTGCCCGGCTTGATCCACACGCGGGCAATGGCGTTCTTGCGCTTGCCGGTGGCATAGGAACGGCCATGGCTATCGATCTTCGGTTCGGCGGCAACCGTTGTGCCTGCGCTTGTTGAACGGCGACCTGTTTCAGCGCCTCGAGACCCTGTAACCCTTGGGACATCGTTACGCCCCCCTCTTATTTTTCGAATTGAAGGCTGCAACATCGAGCAATTCCGGCTGTTGGGCTTCGTGCGGATGGCCAGCGCCGGCATAAACGCGCAAATTGCTCATCTGCTGACGGCCAAGCGGACCGCGCGGCACCATGCGCTCCACCGCCTTCACGATTACCCGCTCGGGAAAACGGCCGGTCAGCAACTGCGCCATCGTGCGTTCCTTGATGCCGCCTGGATGGTTGGTATGCCAGTAGAATTTCTTGGCTAACAGCTTGTTGCCCGTTAGCTTGACCTTTTCGGCATTGATGACGACGATGTTATCGCCGCAATCCATATGCGGGGTATAGCTGGTTTTGTGCTTGCCGCGCAGGCGGTTTGCGATGATGCTCGCCAAACGACCGAGAACAAGCCCATCGGCATCGATGAGCAACCATTTCTTCTCAATCTCGCTCGGCTTGGCGGAATAGGTCTTCATGCCCGTCCTCAAAATGCCCGTCCTCAAGCGTAAAAGCGGCGCCTCGTTCGAGCCGCACTTCGCAAGGCGTCTGCTTACGCGCAACCAGCCGCCGCGTCAAGGCGGAAGACTCTGGTTTTACTGTATTTTTTTATGGAGGTATTATAATACCTCAGCTATTCGCCGATTCCGGGGTAACGGTTGCAGCGTCGCGTTCACCCCGGCATCATAGAGCTGAAACCCTGCCGGTTCAGGAGGACTGCCATGACCGATGACGCAGCGTTGCTGTTATCTTCGCTGGAGGCGGGCGTCGCTACCTTGACCCTCAACCGCCCAAGCCAGCGTAATGCGCTCTCGTCCGCCATGATGGCAGCGCTCCAATCGGCGCTCGACCGGATAAGGGACGATCCGGCGGTGCGGGTGGCGGTGATCGCCGCCCATGGCCCGGCTTTTTGTTCCGGTCACGATCTGAAAGAAATCAACGCCAATCGGTCCCCGGCTTTTTATCGGACCTTGTTTGCCGCTTGCAGCCGGCTGATGACCAGCATCCTGCATTTGCCCCAACCGGTCATCGCCCGCGTCCATGGCGTTGCCACTGCCGCCGGCTGTCAACTGGTCGCCAGCTGCGATCTGGCCATCGCCGCCGATTCTGCCCGCTTTGCCACCCCTGGCGTCAATATCGGTCTGTTCTGTTCGACGCCGATGGTGGCGTTGACGCGCAATATCGGCCGCAAGCAGGCGATGGAAATGTTATTGACCGGCGAGGCGATCGATGCTGAAACCGCCTGCCGGTTCGGATTGGTCAATCAGGCGGTTCCCCTTGCCGATTTGGAGCGCGTCACCGCCGATCTGGCCCGCCGTCTGGCCAGCAAATCGCCTTTGACGCTACGCATCGGCAAGCAGGCCTTCTATCGTCAACTCGAGTTGGGGGTTGAGGACGCCTATGATTATTGCAGCGCGGTCATGACGCGCAATCTGGCCGCCTCCGATGCGGCGGAGGGCATCGATGCCTTCTTGAACAAACGTCAGCCAAGCTGGACCGGCGCATGACGGGCGCGCCACTGTACTACCGCGATGAGGAGCTGCGCACGATCTTGCGCGCAACCAGAACCGTGGCGGTGGTCGGCGCCTCGACCAGCTGGAACCGTCCCTCTTATTTCGTCATGAAATATCTTCAAGCCAAAGGGTTCAAGATCTATCCGATCAATCCCGGCGCCGCGGGGCAGGTCTTGCTCGGCGAAACCGTCCTGCCTGATTTGACGGCCCTGCCGCAGCCGGTGGATATGGTCGATATCTTCCGTCATTCCGCGGCCGCCGGCCTCATCAGCGATGCGGCGATCGAGATCGGCGCTCGCACCGTCTGGATGCAGCTTGGCGTGCGCAACGATGAAGCGGCCGCTCGCGCGCAAGCCGCCGGACTGCGGGTGGTAATGAACCGATGCCCCAAAATCGAATATGGCCGCCTGTTCGGCGAATTGGGCTGGGGCGGCATCAATACCGGTATCATCAGCAGTAAACGCCGTCCCTTATAATTCTTATCGACGCAAAGGAGACTCCCGTGACCGGAAATCCCGCTACTCCCGGTTTTGAAACTCGCGCCATTCATGCCGGCGGCACTCCCGACCCCGCCACCGGCGCGCGGATAACGCCGATTTATCAAACCACCGCTTATGTCTTCAACGATGCCGACCATGCGGCTTCATTGTTCAATCTGCAGAGCTTCGGGTATATTTACTCGCGCTTGACCAACCCCACAGTGTCGGCGCTGGAAGAACGCCTGGCCAGTCTGGAAGGCGGCAGGGGGGCTACCTGCGCCGCCTCGGGCCATGCCGCTCAACTGATGGCTTTGTTCCCGCTGATGCAGGCGGGCGACCGTTTCGTTGCCGCCACCCGCCTATATGGCGGCTCGCTTACCCAGTTTGGCCGCACCTTCGCCCGTTTCGGCTGGCAGGCTAGCTTTGTCGACACCGACGATCTGAACGCCTTGCGCCAGGCCGTCAGCCAACCCAGAACCAAAGCGCTCTTCGTTGAAAGCCTGGCCAACCCGGGCGGCGTTGTCACCGATCTCGAAACGACGGCAGCCATCGCCCACGAGGCTGGGATTCCGCTGATCGTCGACAACACCATGGCAACGCCCTTTTTGTGCCAGCCCTTTGCCTGGGGAGCCGATCTGATCACCCATTCGACCACGAAATTCCTGTCCGGGCACGGCACGGCGATGGGCGGCGCGGTGATCGAATCCGGCAAATTCAATTGGTCGGCGTCGGATCGCTTTCCCAGCCTGTCACAACCGGAACCAGCCTATCACGGGCTGAATTTCCATGAAAATTTCGGCGACATGGCCTTTACCGTCCATGGCCATGCGGTCGGTCTGCGCGATTTGGGGGCGACCATGGCCCCGATGAATGCCTTTCTTACCTTGACCGGCGTCGAAACCTTGGCCTTGCGCATGGAGCGGCATTGTCAGAACGCCCTGGCGGTTGCGCGATTCCTGGAGGGCCATCCGGCGGTGAGCTGGGTGTCCTATGCCGGCTTGAGCAGCAGCCCCTATTACCAGCGGACGCAGAAATATCTGCCGCGCGGCGCTGGTTCGGTCTTCACCTTCGGCGTCAAAGGCGGTTACGACGCCGGTATCAAGCTGGTGGAAACCGTCAAGCTTTTCTCGCATCTGGCCAATCTTGGCGACGTTCGCAGCTTGATCATTCACCCTGCCTCGACCACCCACCGGCAGTTGTCTGACGACGCCCGATGCGCTGCCGGAGCCGGACCCGATGTCATCCGCTTGTCGATCGGTCTGGAAAGCGTCGATGACATCATCGCCGACCTCGACCGGGCTCTCGGGGCAAAATAAGGCTCCGGCCCGGATACCGGCCCGGATACCGGCCCGGATACCGGACAGGGAAGAAAACCAGCTTTCTCTTCCCTGGCCGAACTCTGAACGATCCCCCCGGGACGCTCGGGACAAACCGAATCAAACCATAGCGGCAGCGTCATCGCCATGAGCCGCCGTCAAGCCGAATGCCTGGGCGGCGACCGCGTCCACCGCCAGATCGGCCAAGCAATCGGCCCGTATGACGGTGACGCCCGCGGCCCGCGGCGCGCACAAATCCGGGTTGGAGTCCGGTCCAAACAGGATCACCGACCGGCAACCGGCAGCCGCTAGAATATGCATCGGCCCGGTATCGTTGCCAATCGCCACCCAAGCGCGCCGACCCAAAGCCGCCAAGTGACCGAAACCCGTTGCTCCAGCCAGCGACCGCGCCCCCGGCACGGCATCGGCAATGCCAGCGGTCAGGTCGCGTTCCAAAGCCCCCCCAAAAGAACCGGCGTCAGACCAGCTGCAACCGCCTGTCTGGCCAGGGCAACGAAATGTGACGCCGGCCAGCGCTTTGCCAACCGGTGCGGCGAACCGCCCGGCGCCAACAGCGCCAGACCGTCCGGCAGGCCGAAGCCCGACAGATCGGCATCGCACCAGGCAAGATCCGGCGGCGGCACGGCAAAAATGCCAGCCGCCGCCAATTGACCGCGTTGGCGATCGAGCGTGTGCAGACTGTTTCGATCCGGCGCGTCATCAGGATGCGAACAGCCAGGAGCGACACCCGACCATTCCGGTCGGCGGCCCGGCCCCAGCAACTGAAAATAGCGCGCGGTCCGGCTGGAGGTTTGCAGATCGTACACGCGCGAAAAACCCGCCGCTTGCAAACGTCGACGCAAGCCAAGCCATGCCGTCGCCTGCCACCAGGCTGGCCGGCTGTCGACCCAGACATCGTCGAACCATGGGCTGGCGCCAAGCCAGCCGGCAAAAGCGGCGGTGGTCAGCAGGGTGATGCGCGCGCCGGCATGATGGCGGCGGATGGCGGCGAAAGCGCCGGTGGCGAGGACGATATCGCCAAGCGCCCCCAGTTTGATGACCAGAATCGCATCGCTCATGGGTGCATCCGCGCCAACACTTCGTCATAGACCGCCAAAGTCGCCTGGCACATGCCGGTGCGGGAAAAATGGCGGCAAACATGGTCTTGCGCGGCGCTGCCCAGGGTTTGGCGCTCCTCCAGCGTCAAGACCAGAGCCTGAGCCAGGGCCGAGGCTAGGGCGTTGACATCGCCAGGCGGCGTCAGCCAGCCGGTGCGGCCGGCCAACACGGTTTCGCGCGCGCCGCCATGGTCAGTGGCGATCACCACCCGGCCCATGGCGCCAGCTTCGGCGGCTACCCGGCCAAAGGCCTCGGGATCGGTCGAGGCGGAAACGACGATATCGGCAAGCATATAGGCCGCTGGCATGTCATGGCACTCGCCGGTAAAGCGCACCACCGCGCCAAGATCCAGATCGCGTACCAGCCGCTCCAGTTCCTGGCGATAACCGCCATGCCGGCGATCGCTGCCCACGAACAGGCATTGTATGTCGCGCCGCCCAAGCCGCCGCAAGGCATGCAACAGCACGCTATGGCCTTTCCAGCGCGTCAGGCGACCGGGCAGCATGATAACCGGCAAGCCATCGGTCAAACGCCACGCCTGCGCCAGGGTGACCATGCGTTGCGGCGCGATCTGGGCTGGATGAAAGCTCAAAAGATTCACCCCGCGCGCGATGATCCGCACCCGTTCGGCGGGAACGTGATAATGTTCGACGATATGGCGCGCGATGAATTGGGAAATAGCGATCACCGGCTCGCCGCGCGCCATGATCGAGTTGTATCGGTGCTTGAGCCGGTTTTGTGAAATTATAGACGCCGTGGAAGGTGGTAACGAAGGGCGCCCGGTTCGTTTCGCGGCAAGCCAGGCTGACCAGGCCGGAGCGCGGCTGCGGGCATGGACGATATCGACCTGTTCGCGTTGAATGAGCTCGACCAGACGGTCGGCATTGCGCCAGATCGACCAGGGGCTTTTCGTGGCCAGCGGGAGTGTGATATGCCGTCCGCCCGCGCGCTCCAGTTCGCGCACCATCGACCCGCCGCTGGAAGCGACGAGAGCGAGGCAACCAGCTTCGACCAAAGCGGCGCCGACATCGATCGTGCCGCGTTCGACCCCGCCTGTGGCAAGCTGGGGCAGGACCTGCAAAATCTTCGGAGGGCGGAGGACTGGCGCGGTCATGGGCTTGGGTTTCTTTATAATGACAGCCCCTTGGGGGCGGGAGCGAAAGCGTGCATTCTGATACCCGATATCCGCCGGTTGCGGAACTGTTGCGCACAGATGGCGCACGCATAGCTTACCGGCTGCGAGCGGCGGGCTTGAGCGATCGAGGGCCGGGGGTAACGTTCATCGGCGGGTTCCGCTCGGATATGAATGGCAGCAAGGCGATTCACCTGGATGAATGGTGCGGGGCGCGCGGCATTGCTTTTTTGCGCTTCGACCCCTTTGGTCATGGCCGGTCGAGCGGCGCTTTCACCGACGGCACCATCGGTCGCTGGGTGCAGGATACCTTGGCTGTGCTCGATGCGCTGACCGATCGTCCGCAGATTCTGGTCGGATCGAGCATGGGCGCCTGGCTGATGATCGCCGCCGCCCTGGCCCGGCCGGAAAAAGTGGCCGGGATGGTGGGCGTCGCCGCAGCGCCCGATTTTACCGAAGATCTCCTCTGGCCATCCCTGTCCAAGGCTCAGCGCCGTCAGTTGGAAAAAGACGGAACGATCCATCTGCCCTCGATCTATGGCGACCCAACCCCGATCACTGGCCGCCTGATCCAGGAAGCCCGGGAGCATCTGGTGTTGCGCCAACCAATCCCCTTCACCGGACCGGTCCGCCTGCTGCATGGCCTGCGCGACCCGGATGTACCCTACCGGCTGAGCCTGGTCTTCGCGGAAAAGCTGACCAGCCCGGATGTTCACGTTACCTTGATCAAGGAGGGCGACCACCGCTTGTCGCGTCCGCAGGATCTGAAATTGCTCGCCGATACGGTGGGCAAGATACGCGATTGGCGTTTGACGGATTAACCGGACGGGCTGCTTTACCTCTGGATGAATGCCTCTCGATGCCCGTAACCAAATTCACTCCCCCTGGCGGCATGTTTTGCTGAGCGGATCGAAGCGATGACCGAGCGGCCCTCGCGCCGCGGTCTGGGCGTCGTCAGCGATGCAGAACGCCGTTTATGGCGTTATGCCATGCGTGATGCCGTTCCCTTGCACAAGGCTGGAACGGCGCTGGACGAACCGCTCGAACCGCTCGAACCGCTCGAACCGCTCGAACCGCTCGAAGCGCTACCGGTCAGCCAACCGGTAAAGACGCCCGCGATCGCAACGATTTCAGCGTCTAAGCCGAAAGCGCGCAATTTGCGCCCTGATATGCCGGTCGATTTGGATCGCGCCAGCGCTGAACGTTTGCGCCGGGGTCGGATGCCGATCGAAGACCGGCTGGATCTGCACGGCATGACCCAACAGCGCGCGCATGACGCGCTGTCGGGCTTCATCGCCGCTGGCTATGAGGCAGGCTTGCGCTGCGTTCTGGTCATCACCGGTAAGGGATGGCGCAACGGCGCCGGTTCGCCTGCGGGGATATTGCGTCAGTCGGTTCCGCGTTGGCTGAATGAAGCGCCGGTTCAGGACAAGATTCTAGCCATATCCCACGCTCAACCCGAACATGGCGGCGATGGCGCGCTTTATGTGCTCTTGAAGCGCAAGCGGGAGGGGCGGCGGTGACGCGGGCCTGGCAATGCCATTTGCGTTTCGAGTTGTGGCGCGGTACTGTGCCCGGCTTTTTCGAATAAGGCGGAGTTGTTCCTTGGCCGACATTTTTCATGAGGTCGATCAGGATCTGCGTGCCGAGCGTTGGCGCAGGCTTTGGCAGCGCTACGGGCTTTATGCGTTCATCCTGGCGGCGAGCGTCGTGCTGGGAACGGCGGGCTATGCGTTGTGGCGCGACCATCGGAATCAGCGGCTCGACGATTCCAGCCAGCGTTTTGCCCAGGCCCTGGCTTTGGCGCAAGCCGGCGAACGCAGCAGCGCCGGGGCTGAGTTAACCCTGCTTGGCCAAGATGGGGCGGGCGGTTATCCGCTGCTCGCACGTTTGGCGCAAGCGACGATCGAACGCGAAGCCGGCGAAATCGACAAGGCTCTGGCTACTTACGACGCCATTGCCGCCGATCGGGAGGTGGCGGCGGAATTTCGGGATTTTGCCTTGTTGCAGGCAGCCTATCTTCAAGTTGACCGCGAGCCGCGCGCGCGTTTCGTTGACCGGGTGCAAAATTTATCGACTGGCAGCGGTCCTTGGCGGTTTGCCGCGCGCGAGCTGATCGGATTAGCTGCGATCAAGGCTGGCGACCGGGAAGATGCCCGCAAGATTTTCACTGAATTGGCCGACGATGCCGCAACCCCGAAGGGGGTGCGCGCGCGCGCCAGCGAATTGCTGGCGGCGTTGGGGATGTAACGATCATGCGATCTCTTTTGGCCATGGCGGCTGCATACGGATTGTTGATGAGCGGTTGCAGCTGGTTTGAAGATAATGGACCGCCACCCCTGTCAGGCGAGCGCATCTCGATTTTACAACAAACGCGCGCGATCGAACCGGACAGTCAACTGGCCTTGGTTGAGGTGCGTTTGCCTCGACCGCAAAATTTTACCGAATGGCCCCAGGCAGGCGGCTATCCCGACCATGCGTTGCACCATCTGGCTCTGGCCGATCAACTTCATGAGATCTGGCGGGTCTCGATCGGAGCCGGTTCCAGCTCCGACCGGGCGCTGCTCTCGATGCCGGTGGTTGCCGGAAACCGAATATACGTCATGGATACCGGCGGGGTGGTCTCGGCCCTGGAGAGCGAAACCGGACGCAAGATCTGGCAAACCGACGTCATCCCGCCAGATGAGCGCGACCCTGTGGTTTCCGGCGGCATCGCTTTTGCCCATGGCCGGATCTTTGCGGCAACCGGCGCGGCGCAGGTGGTGGCGCTTAACGCCGCCGACGGCGTGGAATTATGGCGCCAGCCGCAGCAAGCGCCGATGCGGGCGGCGCCAACGGCGCTTGGCGAGCGCCTGTTCGTTGTCACCATGGACAATCAGACGCTTGCTCTAGCGCAAGATGACGGTCGCAAACTGTGGTCTCATTCCGGCATTTTCGAGACCGCAACCGTTCTTGGCGGCGCTAGTCCGGCAGCCGAGGGCGAGGTGGTGCTGGCGCCATTCAGCTCGGGCGAGCTGTTTGCGCTGCGCGCGGAAACCGGCCGGGTGATCTGGACCGATACCTTGTTGACTTTACGGCGCGCCGATGCTGTCTCGGCTTTGGCCGACATTCGCGGTTTGCCGGTGATCGATCGCGGTATGGTTCTGGCCATCAGCCATTCCGGCCGGTTTGCCGCCTTGGATCTGCGCAGCGGCGACCGGATATGGGATCGGGACATCGCCGGGCGTGAACAGCCCTGGGTTGCTGGCGATTGGGTCTATCTGGTTTCGGTTACCGGCGAGGTTTATTGCTTGTCGCGGCGCGACGGCAAGGTGAAATGGGCGACGCCATTACCGCAGTTCGAGCGGCCGGACAAGAAGCGCGACCCGATTCAATGGGCCGGTCCGGTTCTCGCCGGCGATCGGTTGATCTTGACCAGCAGCCAGGCCGGCGCCATCTCGATCTCGCCTTATACCGGCGAGGTGTTGGGTGAGATTGCGTTACCCGATCGCTCGCTGCTGCCGCCCATCGTTGCCAACCGGACCTTATATTTCCTGACCGATGACGGGCAGCTCGTCGCCTATCGATGACATGACCGAACGCCAAGCCGATGGCCCGGCATCCTCTTCTTTCACGGTTGCGATCGTCGGTCGCCCCAATGTTGGCAATCGACGCTGTTCAATCGCTTGATCGGTCGCAAGCGCGCGCTGGTCGACGATACGCCAGGGGTCACGCGCGACCGGCGCGAAGGAGACGGCCGCCTGGCCGATCTTTGTTTCCGCCTTGTCGATACCGCCGGGCTGGAAGATGTCGATGACGACAGTTTGCAAGCGCGTATGCGCCGCCAAACTGAAAAAGCGGTTGCCGAGGCGTCGGTTGTGTTGTTCGTCATCGACGCCCGGGCCGGGGTGACGCCGACCGACCGGCATTTCGCCAATCGCTTGCGCCGCGCATCGGCGCCGGTGATCGTGCTGGCCAACAAATGCGAGGGCAAGGCCGGGATGCCTGGCTTGATGGAAGCCTTTGAACTCGGACTCGGCGAACCTGTGCCGGTGTCGGCTGAACATGGCGAAGGTTTAGGCGAATTATACGACATCTTGCGCCCCTATGCCGCCGCCGCCGCCGAGACGCCGCCGACGACAGAAGAACTCCAGGAAGCCTTCGACCCGGATGCCGCGGTGGAGATCGATCTTGCAAGGCCGCTGCATCTGGCGGTGGTTGGCCGGCCCAATACCGGCAAATCGACCTTGATCAATCGCTTTTTGGGTGAGGAACGGCTGCTGACCGGCCCGGAAGCCGGTATCACCCGCGACGCGATCGCCGTGCAAAGCTGGTGGGGCGGGCGGGCGGTCAAGCTGGTCGATACCGCCGGATTGCGGCGTAAGGCGCGGGTTGACGAGAAGCTGGAAAAATTGTCGGTTGCCGAAACCTTGCGCTCGATCCGCTTTGCCGAAATGGCGCTCTTGTTGCTCGATGCCACCTTGGGTCTGGATAAGCAGGATCTGACTATCGCCGAACTGGTCGCGCGCGAAGGGCGCGGGCTGGTGATCGGGGTGAATAAATGGGATGCGGCGGTCGATCGCGATGCCACCTTGCAACTGATCCGCGACCGGTTGACGGCCTCGCTGCCGCAATTGCGCGGAGCGCCGGTGGTGGCGATCTCGGGTCGGGTCGGGTATAATCTCGATTTGCTGATGGCAACGATATTCAAGCAGCATCTGTTGTGGAACAGCCGGATTGCCACGGCGAGTTTCAATCGCTGGCTTCAGGGGGCGGTCGATCGGCATCCCCCGCCCCTGGTGCGGGGGCGGCGGATCAAAATTCGCTACGGCACGCAGGTAAAAACCCGACCGCCGACCTTTGCCTTGTTCTTGTCCAAGCCGATGGATTTACCTGACAGTTACCAGCGTTATTTGATCAATTCGATGCGCGAGACATTCGCTTTGGACGGGATTCCCTTGCGGCTGCTGCTGCGCAAGGGCCGCAATCCTTACGTTTGCGACTGACTGGGAACGATTTGGCTGGAAATTTCGCCGCTTTTGTCATCCGCTGGCGCATTCCTCTTGCCGTACGGCGGAATAACCGCATTATCTGAAACCGAATTCAATCTGCTATAGGTCGAGGTGATCATGGTAAAACGCGTCCCGTTCGGCGGCCGCATCGTGATGCTGGGATATGGTAGCGTTGGCCAATGCGTCTTACCCGTGATTGAAAGGCATTTCGATATGCCGCTCGATCGGGTCACTGTCGTCGAGGCGGACGATCGTACCGGGCGTTTTTGCGCCTTTTTCGCCCAAAGGCATGCGGTATGCACGCGTCAAATTCACACCGGAAAATCTGGAGAGCGAATTGGCGCGTTTTTTGTCGGCGGGCGATCTTGCCATCAACCTGACGGCCGGGGTCGATGCCATCCAGATCATGGATTGGTGCCAGCGTAACGGGGCGCTCTATGTCGACACCTCTCTGGAGCCTTGGGCGGAGAAATATCAAGCGCAAGATGCGCCACCTTGGAGCCGCACCCATTACGACAGCCACGATGCGACCCGCGAGGTCGCCCGGCGCTGGCGCAAGGACGGGCCAACCGCCGTGGTTACCCATGGGGCCAATCCCGGCATCGTCAATCATTTCGTCAAGGCGGCCTTGATCGATATCGCCAAGGGCATGAAGCTGGAGTTTGCCGAACCGGCGAACCAGGCGGAATGGGCCGCTCTGGCCCGCCGAACCGGGACCAAGGTCATCCATATCGCCGAGCGCGATACCCAATATTCCGCCACCCCCAAACAGCCCGACGAGTTCGTCAATACCTGGTCGGTGCTGGGCTATTGGGGCGAAGCTTATTATCCGGCCGAGCTTGGCTGGGGCAGCCATGAAAAGATGTTGCCGCCGCTGGGACAGCATTTCACCTATGGTCAAGGCGGAGCGATTTATCTGCACAAGCCGGGCGGCCTCACCCAAGTTCGTTCCTGGGTTCCAAAGGGCGGGCCGATCTTCGGCTTTGTCATTTCGCATTCCGAGAGCATCACCCTGGCGCATTATCTCACCGTCCATGAAAATGACCGGCCGGTTTATCGCCCAACCGTGCATTATGCCTACCACCCGACCTCGGAGGCGATCGTTTCCCTGCGGGAAGTCATCATGCAAAACTGGACCCCGCCGGCCCGTCAGCGCATCATGCAAGACGATATTGTCGATGGGATTGACGAGTTGGGCGTGTTGTTGCTCGGCCACGGGCTTAACGGCCTGTGGTATGGGTCGCAATTGTCGATCCAGGAAGCCCGCATGGCGGTTCCCGGTCAAAACGCCACCGCCGTGCAAGTGTGCGCCGGGGTCATCTCGGCCTGCGTTTGGGCGGTGCGGAACCCCAACAAGGGTTATTGCGAGCCGGAAGCCCTGCCTTATCGGGAGATTTTGGACATCGCCAAGCCTTATCTGGGGCCGGTGGTGAGCGTGCCAACCGATTGGACGCCGCTCAAAGACCGCACCCGGATGTTTTACGAACCCTGGCTGGATCGTGAAGATCCCTGGCAGTTCAATAACTTCCTCGTGCGGTGATATCGGGGATCGAGGGGCGGCAAGATCAATCGCCGCCCCTTGTCGTCGCCAAACACTCAGGCCGGCGTTGCCGCCGGCAGATCCAGCAAAGCCCGCCGCCGCAGCCACAAGCTCGGGCGGTAGCGGTCGTCGCCGGTAATCGTCTGGAGATGGGTGAGGATGGTCAGCAACTTATCCAGCCCCAGCGCATCGGCCCAGGCGAACGGACCTTGGGGATAATTCAGCCCCAAGGTCAGCGCCAGATCGATATCCGCTGGCTTGGCGGCGCCGATTTGCGCCAATTCACAAGACAGATTGACGATCATGGCGATTTCGCGCTGAAAGACGAAGCCAGCCGAGTCGCGAATGCGGCTGACGTTCAGGCCCTTGGCAAGCAAGGCGGCGATGACGCTGTCGGCGGACTTGCCGTCGGCGTCGGGGGCGGTCATCGCGGTTACGCGCTTTTGCCAAGCGCCGAACAGATCGACCGCCACCAGCCGGCGATGATCCAGGCGCAACCGGTAGGCAAGAGCCGAGCAATCCTCTCCCAAAGGCGCGGCCAGAAGCGGCGCGACGCTGTTATCGGCCACCGCCGTCAGCCCGGCAAAGCGGGCGAACTCGCGCAAAGCGTCATCGGCCTCGATCAAGCACACGCTGGTTGCCGGCGCAACCGTCGGCGTCTGAACGGGCAGGCTGTCGATCGGCTTGCCGCCGGCATCGTAGCGATGCCAGCCGGCGCCGGTTTTGCGGCCGAACCGGCCGGCGGCGAACAGGCTTTGATGCAGCGGGGTGAGGCGCAGCCGGGGGTCGTGGAAAAAACCGTCATAGATGATTTTGCTGGCCGGAAAATTGACATCGATGCCAGTCAGATCCATCAGCTCGAACGGCCCCATGCGAAAGCCGCCCATGTCGCGCATGATGGCGTCGATGGTGGCAACATCGGCCACATTCTCGTGCAAAATCGCCAGCCCTTCGGTATTGAGCGCCCGGCCGGCGGTATTGACCAGGAAACCCGGGGTATCGCGCGCGACGACCGGAGTATGGCCCATCCGGCGCACCAGAGCGCAGAGCTGGTCGGCCAGCTCCGGCGCGGTATCGATGGCGGGGATCACTTCGACCAGCTTCATCAACGGCACGGGGTTGAAAAAATGCAGCCCCGCGATCCGGTCGCGCCGCCGGCAGGCGCGGGCAATCGCCGCGATCGGCAAGGAAGAGGTGTTGGAGACGATGACCGCTTTCGCCGCCACGATGCCTTCCAGCTCGACAAACAGCTTGCGCTTGATCTCCAGATCCTCGATCGCCGCCTCGATCACCAGGGAACGATCGGCCATGTCGCTTAACGTCGCGCCAAGGCTCAGCAAACCTTCGGCGCGCGCTTTGGCATCGGCGGTCATCTGGCCCTTTTCGACCAGCCGGGCCAACCGCCCGGCAACGTCCTCGCGCGCCTTGGCCGCGGCCGCAAGGTTGAGATCGTAGAGCACAACGCCGATGCCTGCGGCCACGGCGATCTGGGCAATGCCGGCGCCCATCGCGCCAGCGCCGACGATGCCGATTGTTACATCGGAAGCCAACAGATCCATGTTCGCATATCTCCTTGCCCTTGACGATCCGGCATAGCCTCGCGCCATTCAAGCAAATACAAGCGGCCAAATACAAGCGGGAGAAGGGGCGGCGCCGCGTTTCCGGTTGAACAGCCTGATGGCTGGAGCTGTTTTTCTGCTGACCGACGCCGGGATGGTAACGCCAGCGGGGTTCGATTTCAAGCCGGCCCATTATCCGCCGCCAACCCACAATCACGCAGAAACGCGCTGCCGGCATTTGCCGATAATGCCGAGCGCGACATAGGGAGCCTTTTTTAAAAAATCCATGACTCATTTTATCGTGATTTTTCTGGTTATTGAGCGTAAATATAGTAATTCTTCCGAAATTTTGCAAGTATTTTTTGTATATTGAGTATAAAGTTATGATATTGGCAGAATATATCCGATTGAGATTGCCATGAATTGTAATGATATACTGGTCTGTTCTTTCTATGGATCAGACGTTACCGAAACAATTGGTAAGATAGGGCAATACTGATAGTGTAATCTCCTTATGATATAAGGAGTTTGCCGTTGAACAACCAGTCGTGGAAAATTCGACTGAAATCCGGTATCGTCGCGATCCTTCTGGGGACCACGATGCCGCTGATCGCCGGGCTCGTGGCTTATATCTATGTCCGCAACACTGAACTGGCTTTGCGGGTTGCCGATGAGGCGGTCGATCGCATCGCCCAAGAGGCGATTGGCGAAATCGAACGGATTTTGGCGCAAAACCGGGCGGTGGCGGAAGTGACGGCGGCAGGGATATTGGCGCTCGGGGGGACGATGGACGATAGCGTGTTGCCGGTATTCGTTGAGATTCTCATGACCAATCCGTTGCTCGCGTCGATTTATGCCGGGTTTGAGCAAGGTGGCGTTTTTTTACCAGACGGTTCGTCTGCCAGCGGGCTCGGCAATGGCTTTCGACCATCTCCCCTGGACTTTGACGCAAGAAAACGAGCAGATTTACCGCTCGATCCATGTCGAACGGGGAAAACGGTTCGAAAGCGTGCGCTATCGCACAGCCGATGGTTTGGAGTTGTACCGCGAAGAAGGATCGACCACCTACGATCCGCGTCAGCGCAGCTGGTACCAGGCCGCTCGCGACAGCGATGGACCGATCGTCTCGCCGGCGTTCATTTTTACCCATTCCGGGGAACCGGGTTTCACCTTGTCGCGGCGCATCTCGCAGGGAAAGCAATCGCCATATGGGGTGGTTGGCGTCGATATTTCCTTGAAAACCCTGTCAGATTTTCTATCCCAACGGCATCTGCCTCATGGCGGTATGGTTTTTGTCGTCGATCGCGACCGCAAGGTGGCGGGCTATTCCGACCCGCGGCTTTTGCTGGCTTTGCGCGATGGCAAGGTGGCGCTGCACGAGCTTGACGATTTTCCCGCCGCTTTTCCGGTCGAGATGGCGTTTGCCCAGTGGCGGCAAACCAGCCAGCGCAGCTTCGTTTTTACCGATCCGGTCAGCGACATGACATATCTTGCCGCCCTAGCGCCGGTTGCCGCTATGGGCGACAAGCCATGGATCGTCGGCGTGATCGTGCCGCGGGAAGCGTTTACCGGCCATATCCGCGACGTCAGCGTCAGTTTGGCGGCGGCGAGCTTGGCGGTGATTCTCATTGCGATAGCGCTGGTCCTGCGTATTTCTCGTCTGTTGACCCGCCCGATCAAGGCGGTGGTTCAAGAGACCGAACGTATCCGCCGGTTCGATTTGTCGGGCGATTTTCACACCGATTCCAACATCGTGGAAATCCGCGCACTAGCGGCGTCGGTGCGGGCGATGAAGAACGCTCTGCACAGTTTTTCGCTGTTCGTGCCAAAGGATATCGTGCGCGACCTGATCGTGCGCGGCGACACAGCCAATTTGGGCGGGCAGCGGCGGCAAGTGACCGTCCTGTTTTCCGATATCGAGAATTTTACCGCCATTTCGGAAAGCTTGTCGCCTGAAGCGGTGATGCTGCATCTGTCCGATTATTTCGATGCGCTCAACCGGCCGATTCATCGACATGCCGGCGTGGTCGATAAATTCATCGGCGATGCCATCATGGCGATTTGGAACGCCCCGATTCTCGATAAGGATCACCTGGTCCATGCGTGCCAAGCGGCGCTGGCCTGCCGCGAGGTGTCGCAATCGCGTTATCGAGAAGCGCTGGCGACCGGGCAGCCGGCTTTTCGCACCAGATTCGGTCTGCATGTCGGCGAGGCCGTGGTTGGCACGGTCGGGTCGCAGGATCGGATGCAATTCACCGTGCTAGGGGCCAATGTCAATCTGGCCAGCCGGATCGAAGGGTTCAACAAACATTACGGCAGCGACATCATAGTGACGGCGGCTGTGGAGCGGGAAGTCGGGCGGCGATTTTTGTTGGCGCCGCTCGATATCGTTCAGCCGGCCGGGGTGGCGCAGCCGGTTGAGTTGTTCATGCTGCTTGGACCGGGCGATCCGGCGGCGGAAATGCGCCTGGAAGCCTGGCGGCTGATCGTGGCGTCGTTCCGGGCCAAAGAATGGCGGCATTGTCTTGCTTTGCTGGATCGCTTCAGCGACCCGCTCCTGCCAACGCAAACCGTCCGGCTTTTCTCCCGCCGTTGCCGCGGCTTGCTTGAGCAGGCTCCGGAAAACTGGTCGCCGGTGATCAGCTTTGCCGGCAAATAGCCGTTCGAGCAAACGGCTCTGCGCGATCATCGATCAGACCGCGAGCCGGCGCAGCAGCCACACCATGACGCTCAACAGCAGCATTGCCCCTGCCTGGTGGAGGGCGCCGAGCGATACCGGCGCTTGATGCAGCAAGGTCAAGATGCCAAGAGCGGTTTGTCCGCCGGCCAGCCAGGGCAGCAATGCCGCGATCGTGCGCGTGCCGCGATCCAGCGGCCGCCGGCGCGACATCAGCCAGAAGATCGCGCAGGCGGCCAATGTTGTCATCGCCAGCAACCGGTGGTGGAATTGGGCGGCGGCTGGATTTTCAAACGGGTTGAGATAGAGAGGAAGATCGGGCGCTCGATAATCGGGCGGCCACAAACCGCCGCCCATGAGGGGAAATTCATTGTAGATCAGTCCGGCATCCAAGCCGGCAACGAAGGCGCCGGCAAGGATGGTGACGAAAAGCAATCCCAGCGTCAGGCCGACTACGATACTCAGCCCATGATCGGACGCCGCTTGCCGACGGTTTTGCAGCAGTCCGAGCGCCAGCCATAGCGCTGTGGCATAAAGAATCAAAGCCAGCCCCAGATGCGCCGCCAGCCGGTAGGGGCTGACCCACGGCACATCCTGAAGGCCGCTTGCCACCATCCACCAGCCGATTCCCCCTTGCGCGCCGCCCAATATCAGCATCCCCAGCAACGGCAAGCGCAGATTCGGGCGGATATAGCCGCGCCACCACAAGATGGCGAGCGGCAGGGCAAAAACGACAGCGATCAACCGGCCCCACAATCGATGAATATATTCCCACCAGAAAATCGATTTGAACGCGGCAAGATCCATGCCGCGATTGACGATCCGATACTGCGGCGTTGCGCGATAGAGGGCGAATAATTCGTCCCACGCCTCTGCCCGCCAGGGGGGCAGGATGCCGCCGATCGGTTCCCAGCGCACGATCGACAGGCCGCTTTCGGTCAAACGGGTAATGCCGCCGACGATGACCATGGCAAAGATCATGGCGCAGCAGAGCAGCAGCCAGATCGCGACCGTGCGATCGTGGCGATCGCGGGGCAACAATACGCGGAAAGGGCGAATGCCGGCATGACGATCGAAAGAGGCGGGCATGGAAGACTCGACGATACCAGGGACGATTTGCGTCCAAGGTGCCATGAATTGCCGTATGGCGCGATGGACAAAAACGCGATTTCGTGCCTTATCTGCGCCCATGTTGAGAAGACTCTATCAGTGGGTGCTGTCGCTCGCCGGCCATCGCCATGCGGTTCCAGTTCTGGGGCTGATATCGTTTCTGGAAAGCTCGATCTTTCCCATCCCGCCCGACGTCATGCTGGCGCCTATGATTTTGGCCCGGCGCGCGCAAGCCTTCCGCTTGGCGGCGC
>JAJTWR010000145.1:0-141331 GCA_021613335.1 Whitmania pigra | reverse complement strand
TGCACTGGAAAAAGTTCGATCCGTTCTCCCATATCCTCTCTACGCTCTTCAACAAGTGCAGAGAACTCCAAAGGATCTCGGAAGAATGGAAGTCGTCAAGGACAGTCCTCTTCCACAAAAAAGAGGACCTAGGCGAACCTGGCAATTGGAGACCCATTGCCCTGATTAATACAACATCATTGCTCAGAGCCTCAGGGAGAAGGGCCTTCATCACAACTTCAGAAAGACGATGAGAGAGTATCTGTTCGGCTGCTCGACAGAATTCCTCTCACAAGGATCAACATCGGAACAGACCCCAGTGACTAGTGGAGTAAGACAAGGCTGCTCTCTCTCCCCACTAATCTTCAACCGGTCCGTAGATTCCATCGTCAGGAGAGCAGCAGACCTAGCCGGATCCCACGGGTTCCGACTTCATGACCAGCAACACAGCGTACTGGCCTACGCTGACGACCTCGTCGTGACGGCCCACAGCGTTCAACACATGCAAGAGCTCCTAAACAGAGTAGGAGAGGAAGCGTCACGGCGGGGCCTCCAGTTCAATGCGGCCAAGTGCGCGTCGTTGCACATTGACGGAAAGAGAAAGCAGACGGTCCTCACGCCGTTCTCAGTCCACAACGGGACCCCAGTGGTCATGTCAGAAGATGACCACTACAAGTACCTGGGCGTACCGACAGGATTCTCACCCAGAGTGGACCCAAGAACGACAGTCGAGGAAATGAAGCGGACTCTGGACAACATCGACAAATCCCTACTTGCGCCCTGGCAGAAAATGGAATCAGTAGCTGTCTTTCTGCTTCCAAAACTGTCCTTCGTCCTCAAGTCAGGATTCGTGGAAAAAGCTCCGCTGGACGAGCTAGATAAGAAGATTATGTCGCTGGCCAAAAAATGGACAGACAATAAGGACAGGGCCTCGACAGAAATCTACTATCTGCCATACAGACAAGGCGGACTTAGCCTTTTCCCGATAAAGACGTTGGCGGACGTGGCGACGGTTGCCCAGGCGGAAAAGTTCCTTGAATCAAAAGACAGCAAGATCAGAGAACTTGCAATTACAGGCCTGAAGTCGGCAGCAAGGGCAAAGATTGGCAGAGACCCGTCCTCAGAAGAACTCTCTGGCTACCTTAACGGGGAAACCACGGGAGTCTTCGACAGAAGCAGCAACGAAGGATCAAGCTTCTGGTCAAGAGCGAGGGAATCAGCACGGCTACTTCGGACCAAGATCAACATCCAATGGACCCCGAAGAAACCGGATGGACGCCCGATCCTGCAGACGGAAGGAAGCACGGAGTGGACCACGGAGAGCAGACTAAAGGACTCTTTTAGGAAGAAGTTCCTCCATAGTTTACTAGACAAGAAGGACCAGGGCAAAGTGTATGCCTCGACTATCCAGACGACATACTCTAGCCACTTCGTGAGGGAAGGTGACTCAACCCGCTTCACGGATTGGAGGTTCATATTCAAGGCCAGATTGAACCTCCTACCCCTCAACGGAGCCAAGAAATATCAGGATGGCCTGAAGACCTGCAGGGTCTGCGGCAAGTTTGATGAAACATTACCACACGTCTTGAACCACTGCGAACCCCGAAGATACCTGATGACGGAGCGGCACGACAGGATCCTCTTACGACTGTACAAAGCTCTTCCTGCAGGAACCCAACAGAAGACCCGAGTCAACTGCAAGATCCCCTTCTCCAGCTCTCAAGAACGACCAGACCTGGTCGTCATTGATGAGGAGGAGAAAAAGATCACCATGGTCGACGTGACAGTCACGTTCGACAACGGCCCGAAGGCAATGCAGGAGGCAAGGGACAGGAAGATCGGTAAGTACAAGAAGCTAGAACAGGAACTCGTCGCCAAAGGTTTCTCAGTCCGCAACGAAGCCTTCGTCGTTGGCTCCCTCGGATCATTCCCACTGCACAACTTGAACGTCTGCAAACTGCTGGGAATAAACCCGAACTACGCCAAGACGATGGCCAAGTATCGTTTCCGATACGATGGGGCAGGGACATCTACACCGCTCATGTCACAGGAGTCATCCAGAGAAAACCAAAGGACATGCCTACCACAGCCTCCTTCAACAAAACGGGACTGGGACAAGGTGTGGGCCAAGGTAAGCAGCAGAGACGAGAGGAGACGACGACGGAACAGCAGCAGGGAGAAGTTGAACCGATGCTGCCAGACGAGGAGGTTTACATAATCAGGGATGAGGATCTCCTAGACCCAGTCGTGACAATCGGTAAGTACAAGAAACTAGAGCAGGAACTCGTCGCCAAGATCAGTCCGCAACAAAGCTTCTCGGCCTTTCTGCTAAGATCTTCGTGCTGTCGGTTTGTGCTTTCGTGTGCTCTTGTGCTTGCTAGTTTGTTTCAGATTTTCTACAGATGATGACGGACCAGCAGGACAAGACCATGATGGAAGATGAAGAACCGCTGCCCGAAAACACCTCGGACAAGGACAAGGCGATCACAGATTCCGCTGCAGCAGAGGACTCTTTCACCCAGGCCGGCGACTTCTACGCAATGGATCCCAGGCAGATGTCGTCGACCACCTTCACAAGGGAAGATTTCCAACCACTGTTGTCGCGGACCCAGAGACTACTAGATCAGCTAAGGAGTGTGAACCCGGCACTGGTACCTGCTGTCACTATGACAATGGCTAACGGTTGCTCGGGTCACACGCTCGTGCCGAGAGCACAATCACTACCAAGATTCGACGCCAAAGCCATCCCAGTGGTCCTCGACAGACGCGCCGGAGAAACAGGTAATAATGCCGACTCTATAGCTTTTACACAGGCATTAGCACCAAAAACGAGGAAAAGGAAGCGGATCAGGCAACCGGACTCTCCAGAAGGCACACCTGCCCCAAAACTCCGGCCGGCACAACCTTCCGAGGTACCGCAAGGCAAAGACGTCGTCTCTGATGGCACACCAAAGACCACAGCACCCGTGACGACGTCTAGGCCCCGAGCGAGACCTAAAACCCTTGCCACCACACCTCAGCCAACTCGGGAAGGACGGAAAAGAAAGAGAGCCGACAACGCCAACTTTCCTAACGAAAATCCAGCTCAACGGAGCAGGATAACGACTCCTCCCCAAGGAAGCAGGAAAGATGCGCCGGCGCCAAACCCTCCAGCCACACCGACAGAGACTCCCGACTACCACTTCAGGATGGGAAGAAAAGGCAAGAAAAAGCTCGTGGGGATCCTCTATCCACCGAGCTTCAAGAATGCCCCCTGCCCCATGTGCCCGAAGAACAACCAAACTCTACTACAGAATCTGGAATCGGCTCTTGCCCACTTCAATGAGCAGGGACCCCAGTGGTCATGTCAGAAGATGACCACTACTAGTACCTGGGCGTACCGACAGGCTTCTCACCCAGAGTGGACCCAAGAACGACAGTTGAGGAAATGAAGCGGACTCTGGAAAACATCGATAAATCCCTTCTGGCGCCCTGGCAAAAAATGGAATCAGTTGCTTTTCTTCTGCTTCCAAAACTATCCTTCGTCCTCAAGTCAGGATTTGTGGAAAAGGCTCCACTGGACGAGCTAGATAAGAAGATTATGTCACTGGCCAAAAAGTGGACAGACAATAAGGACAGGGCCTCGACAGAAATCTATTATCTCCCATACAGACAAGGCGGACTTAGTCTTTTTCCAATAAAGACGCTGACTACAAGTACCTGGGCGCATCGACGGGAAGAGGAAACAGACAGGTTTTTCACAGAGAGTGGATCTGAGCACAACAGTTGAAGAAACATCGACAGGTCCCTCATGGCGCCCCGGCAAAAGGTGGAAGCAGTTGCAGTTTTCCTGCTCCCAAAGTTATCATTCGTCCTCAAGTCTGGATTTGTGGAAAAATTACGAAAGTAATATAATTAAGACAGATTTATTATTTTTCTTTTTTTCTAGTTTTGAACAGACCCACAGAATTCCAAATGGTCCATAAGTATTTGAGTTTGGGTGACATTATGGGCGTTTTAGTAAAGCAACTGATGGAGGTCAACAAATAGTCTTGGGGTTACCGCTCGGTAACCCCGAGCGGTACTGTTAATACACCGCGGCAACCGATTGCGGCTGCGAGAACTATACATTGCAATGCGGTAATACATAATTCCGATAAGGCTGATGCAATGACTAATGGTGGGACCATTAGTAATCATAATACGCATGACAACAATACTAGTAATGATAGGCCTACAGCGCCGGTTGCGGCAAAGCGAACTGCGAACACTCATGCTACTCATGTCAGCAATGTACCTACGACACCTGATTCCCCCGAGGTGAATACCGTTGAGGGTACCCTTTCGAATAGTGCCCGCGATGGAGGTGAGCCTAGGCTGGATGAGTTAGATAGCAAGATGTCGCTGGCCAAAAAGTGGACAGACAATAAGGACAGGGCTTCGACAGAAATCTAGTATCTACAAGGTGCACTCAGTCTTTTTCCAATAAAGACTCTGTCGGACGTGGCAACGGTTGCCCAAGCGGAAAAGTTCCTGCAATCCAAAGACAGCAAGATCAGGGAACTATGCATGGGCCTGAAGTCTGCAGAAAGGCAAAGATTGGCAGAGACTCGACCTCCGAAGAACTCCCTGGCTACCTTAACGGGGAAACCACGGGAGTCTTCGACAGAAGCAGCAACGAAGGATCAAGCTTCTGGTCAAGAACGAGGGAATCAGCACGGCTGCCTCGGATCAACATCCAATGGACCCAGAAGAAACCGGATGGACACCCAATCCTGCAGACGGAAGGAAACACGCAGTGGACTACGGAGAGCAGACTAAAGGACTCCTTTAGGAAGAAGTTCCTCCGTAGCCTGCTGGATAAGATAGACCATGACAAAGTGTATGCCTCGAATATCCAGTTCGTGAGAAAAATCCAAGCAAAGAGCACCTTTAATGGAAAGGAAGACTTCGCTCCAGCAAGAACCGAAGTCCAGGAAGCAATGAGGATCCAGAAGCTCTACAGGATGAACAAAGGAGGAGCATTCAGGGAGATCAACCAGGTTCCTAGTCCATTCTGGCAAATTGACAACACGAGACTAATAAATCATTTTATTCCAGGCTCGCAAGCGGCAGCAAATGAAGAGCCAGAAGTGTCCCCTAAATGCTCAGAGCATAACTTTGTGATCCAGTCTATGATCCAACACTCCAAAAGCTAGAAGAAGAACACTTCTGAAGAGCGCATGGAATCATAAGCCTGAGCTTTGAGTGCAGAATCTGCAATCAACGATTCCTGTCCCTGATTTGGCTAAAGTTGAAAAGGTGCAACAACATGGCCCGTGGATCGTTTGATCCATTCTCCCATGTCAAGAACTCTAAAGGATGATCAGAGCATAACTTTGTGATTCAGCCCATGATCCAACACTCCAAGAGCAAGAACACATTGGTGGCTGTGTGGCTGTATCTAAGAGATGCGTTCAGGTCTGTCCCGCCCCAAGTGATCGCAGAGAGCCTCCGGGAAAAAGGCCTTCACCCACAATTCCGAAAGACGAAGGGAGAATACCTGTTCAGCTGTGGAGAAGAAGAAAGAGGAGGGTTGCTCGGAGGAGCAGAAGCAGTGGAGAAATTCAGAAGATGTTAGTGCAAGGAATCCCTGGATTCGACCAACAAGGACTTTATCTATTGGGTGCGCAAGAGAGGTGCCTCCTAAATTATAAAGCACAGCCAGACCCCATGATCCCAAAAAAAGGATTCAATGCCATTTTAGACTCAAAATGTTTTACAATGAGAAAGCCGTGAAGGAAATCCTAGAGACACTACAGCGCAGAAATGTCCTTTGTCTTGGTCCTTAGAAAGATTTAGGACACCTTGGTCTTGACAAGATCCCGTTCTTGCATTGGAAAGCGATTGACAAGGGATGTTTTATCCTGATCACGCTAGTACAGAACCCTGGGGAAAGTAGCAGGCAGCTGGACAACAGAGAATTTCTTGTTTGATGATGGCTGATAAAAAAATAAAGACAAAGCATAGTCTGATCTAAAAGTAAAGCAAATCGTGGATATTTGTGAATAAATTCTGTTATTACAAGATTAAACAAGTAGATTTGTAGTAAGGCGCTACCTCATGGTCTAAGAATAAAAGTATCTTATAACAGGATTATCAAAGAAATATAAGGAATCGCTAATTGCACTTAGCACTAACTCGCGGCTCTGTCTCCGATAACTGCAATTTGTCGTTTGCGATGTTGCGTGAGATTTTGATATTTTCGCTAGATAGGCTTTGAAAGGGAAGATACTGTATATAAATTAGTCATTAAAATTTTATTTAAATGATTGGAATGAAGGTTTAATTTTTAAAGAAGTGAAGAGTCCCTGAGACCACTAACAAATCTGTACAATTTACATACTAGAACAACGCAAATTTCGAATAACTAGATCCGACTGTAATTTACGCTCAAGTGATAATGACAATAAAACTTCTAATTAATTCTTCTCAATAATTTTGTCAACGTAATAATTATAACATTAATTGAATAGTTAGTCTTTCAACCCAAGCCATTCTTGTGAAAGTATTGCATTGCGTGCATTCTCACCTCATTAGAAAAATACGCTTTTAAGCTAGTGGATAATAGCTCAACATTCTTGCTAATTCAAAGATTACCAAGTTTCAGTTGGATTTTAATCGTTTTTTTAAGAGGAATTTATGCACATTTTGAACCTCTCATCGACTCAGCTCACTATCTCTCTTGCAAGCCGCTGCATGCTGGACTATGATTACTCTCTTCACTCTCAAGACAAATTTTTTAATCAGAATATGATTGGTCAGCTGCATAGAAAATTAAAAATGGATCAACTGTGCTATTTCACAATTACAGATCAGTGAGCTGAATGCTGTAATTTTGCTTCAACATTCTCATACAAGGATATAAACTACTATACTGATGTCTCTTTGCCATCATCAACATGTCCTTCGACAAAAACCATATACATCATCATCAGCATCGTGTTTATAGACTCCCTCACTACCTCGACAGTTGAATGTGCCGTTAAAAATGCATTCAGTTTTAGAATAAGAATAAATGGACTGGAGATATTTTAAAAACATAAAAAGACTACATTTATTTATTTTATCTATTGTAAATAAACTAAAAGAAGATAAACAAACAACTATTTTTATGTATTAAGGATGTAAATGTAGAAATGAATATATAATTAAGATTGTAATTGAGCATTCTATAACTTTGAAATTTTATATACTATCATAATACAACATAATTATTACTCCATATTGATGCAATTGAAGAGTTATTTTGGTATGGTGCCAATGTGCAGTTACTGCAATCTGAAAACAGCAAATCGTCCTGGTAAACATAAACATTGGATTGAATTTAAGAATCTAATAGGATGTAAACCTAGAGCATTTCAATTCAGAAGTATTGTAATTTTCATTTTATCATTCTGAAATAATTAAAAAATTAAATATGCACCAGATGAAAAAGATCAATTATGAAAATAATGCAAAAAATGTTTTTTTCTATTTTATTAAGTGAATAGGGGGCTGAAGCCTTTTACCTGCCCATTATCAAACAGCAAAACATTGAGAAAAGAAACGAGAGGTTCAATCAGTAATAGACGAGAAAAAGAGACAAGTCATATTCATTGAGAAGGGAGATGAAACTACTATTGGTGCTAGCTGAGACTATGCTATTGAGTAGTTTATTCCAAATAATTCGATTTGTGGAAAAATATTTGGTGCTGTCTATTGTGTAATAATATGACCTTAGTTTAAATTGATGACCTCTAGTTGATGAGTAGCTTGCAAAATGAATACGTTTTTTTAAGGTGAGTTGATGTTAAATTATTGATGATCCTGTATAATAAGCAGAGGTCAGCTATTAAGCGGCGATGGTCAAGCGATATATGCTGTAGAGCATTGAGCCGATCATGGTACTTTAGCTGAGGGTTCCAGACCTGACTGCTGTACTCTAGGATTGATCTCACATATACACAGAGAGCTTTGGTGAGAATATTTTTGTCCCTAGAGGTGAATGATTTGAGAATCAGTCTTGAACGGACTGCAGCCTTGTGTGTGATGTTGTCAATGTGAAGCCAGAATTTTAAGTCTATGATGACACCAAGATCTCTGGTTTGATCAACAGTGGTGAGCAGGATATCATCAATATAGTACTGTTGTGGGCAGGGTCCATTCCTGGAACCGGTTTTAATTTAAAAGAGTGAGTCGATGCCTCTCTTAAGATCAGAACCATGCATTGACAGTGATTCATACAGTTAAATATCATCTGCAAATAGTTTAATTGTGATATCCTTATGTTATAATAATAATATAAACTAATATTACTTTATACTCAATTCTAAATTCTTAAAATATTAACTAATTTATTTAAAGCTAGGTAAGGTGTCATATATGCTTACAAATTTAACAGAAACTTTAGCTTTGATATTAAATTAAATCATCTGTGTAAATTATTATTTGCATGTCACTCTTAATAATTCCCTCATTTCAGTAATTAGGTAAAAGTAAAAAGAATTGTTTCTATACAAACAATTATTGGTGTTAAGTGCTAGTAGTAACAGTCATTAAGTAACATCTGAACTAATACATTCTTTTGATGTTTTTATTATTTATTACAATCACAAATGTTTGTTAATTTTAAACATGACTAAGTACTCGAATAGTTTGTCACTCATTATGTTCCTTCGGCTGTTTATCGTCATACCAGCATAACTGAATGAACGTTCAACAGCTGTCCTAACTGGCAGGAGTGTTCAACTGGATAAATAATTTCTTCAGGGTCTCACTTCCAGTAATAATGTTCATGTCCATCTGAATGGTCTCAGAGATACCGCATCAGAATATCAGTGTGAGACACAGACCTTATGCAATTGAAAAAACTGTCTTCACCATTCAGCATCAGATGAAACATGCTCCATCCACCATTACTGCCTTAGGAGATGCAGCCAACAGATTTTTCAAGTGCTGAAATTGATTAATCTGATTTAGAAGATGTACAATAATACTAACTTTGATCCAAAAATTACATAATTACTATTGCCACTTTTATGATGCATAATATGTAAGATATGGCATACCTGAATTCCATTGAAGATCAATGAGCAGGCTGTCTGTCCAATATATTTTGTACTTCGGATGGATGATGGCAGCATCTCGGACATCCATGTTCTGGAATTATGTTGCAGACACCATTTTAGCTACCAGTTTCTCAGGGAGCTTGACAACCGTTGGCAACAAATATGACAATCTCCAATTTAAACAAAAACTCCGATGGAAGATATTGCTTCTCGGCCTTTCGGCTAAGATCAAAGTATAGTTCGTCGATGCGGCCGGTTCGATTTTCGTCCTGATTTCACTCGATAATTTCGATATATTCCAACTTTATCACATTAGCAAGCTCTTTGCGTAAAAACCTATAATTTTCAAGATATTTATGCTCAAACATCACGCACTAAAAACAGCCTTTAATTCAAGAGCAATTAACCGTCGCTTGCACTTAACAAAGTTTTTCGATTAAGATCTCATTCTAAAGAGATATATTCCAACTTTATCACATTAGCAAGCTCTTTGCGTAAAAACCTATAATTTTCAAGATATTTACGATCTAACATAACGCACTAAATTAAGACTTAAAAATAGCCTTAATTCAACTGCAAAAAACTGTCACTTAGACTATATATTTTTGAGTAAATTCTCATTTTGAAGACATAGCATCTATCTTTCTCATATTTCTAACCACTTTGCCGTCAGACACTTATTTTTCAAGTTATTGAAGCTCAAACTTTACGCATTATATGGGAAAACAGACTCGTTTCAAATGCATAAAACCGTAACTTAGACTTAACCAAATGTTTCGACAAAGGTCTCATTTTAAAGATATTTAATCTCATTTTTTTAAATTTCCAAAGACTTTGCCATCAGACACTTATTTTTCAGGTTATTAAGGCTCAAATTGTACTCACTACCTCGGAAAACAGCCTCATTTCAAATGCAATAAACCGTAACTTAAACTTAACTAAATATTTCGACAAAGGTCTCATTCTAAAGTGATTAAAGCTATCTTTATCAAGTTGGGGAGGCCTTTGCCATCAGACACTTATTTTTCAGGTTTATTAACGCTCAAAGTTTACGCACTAATTGTACTCGCTGCCTCGGAACACAGCCTCATTTCAAATGCAAAAAACCGTAACTTAGACTTAACTAAATATTTCGACAAAGGTCTCATTTTAAAGAGATTTAAACTATCTTTATCAAGTTGGAGAGGCCTTTGCCATCAGACACTTATTTTTCAGGTTTATTAACGTTCAAATTTCACGCACTAATTTTACGTACTACATAAACAGACTCATTTCAAATGCATAAAACCGTAACTTAGACTCAACTAAATTTTTCGACAAAGGTCTCATTTTAAAGATATTTAATTTTTGTTTTTTAAATTCAAAAGGCCTTTGCCATCAGACACTTATTTTTCAGGTTATTAACGCTCAAATTATTCGCATTACCTCGGAAAACAGCTTCATTTCAAATTTGAATTATTTTTATACTATACACGTGATAGCGGAGATGTGTTGTCACTACTCTTCCATTGTCAAATAGTAGTCAGTTTTACCACGTTCTATAGTCATTTGTTTCTTCATTTTTAATTGACATAATCATAAATTTTCTCATTTTCGTTAACAGTAAAATTCACAGTTTAACAATTATGTAAAGATTCTTTCATACGTGTCGCAGAATAAAAAATAATAATAATAATGATAATGATAATGATAATGACAATGGCAATGGCAATTATTATTATTATTATTATTATTATTATTATTATTATTATTATTATTATTATTATTATTTTATTATTATTATTATTATTATTATTATTATTCTTATTATTATTATTATTATTATTATATTATTATTATTATTCTTATTATTATTATTATTATTATTATTATTATTATTTTTATTATTATTATTTTTATTTTTATTATTATTATTATTATTATTATTTACATCATTTTATTAATTTTTTTGATTTGTAATTAATAATAATAAATTGAATCAACTAAAAATTTTGAGTTTAGGCTAAGATTCGCATTAATTATGCGGAACGAATAAACCCATTTCAATGAAATCCTGGAAAAAGTAGGTTTGCTATAACGAAAAACCTTTCTTGTTTTAAAAGTCATTTACGTTAAAAATAATGTTTAAAATAACATTTTTAAAACTTGGCAATGTAGCTACAACATAGCCAATAATAAACCCGTTATTTTGCCAATTAAATGTGTACATAAAATTATTGTTTTATGAGACTATTATTTCATGCTATTTGAAAATATTATTATTTTTATTATAAACCAGATTATGAAAATGTCTCCAAGGTTTATGTCGCTCACTAGTAGATTTGAAATATCAAGTCGTGCAAGTTTCGCTATTCACTACTTTACCGTGAATATCTCTCAAACGAATTTAAATTGGAAGTTCAAATTGCAGAATATGAAAGAAAACTTCATATTCTAACATGTGTAACAGAATCGGCTTTCTAAAATTGGTTGAAGTCGAGATTTTAGGCACTTTTATGCAGTGTTGCAGATCATTTGTTATATCTTTCTAAATATGAAGTTCAAAAGTTTTTTTCTGTGATTATAATATTAGTTAGATTGTAATTACCTATAAATTTATAAAATTATTCTTAAACGAAAATGAATGTTTGTTTTAAACACATTTTTATTAATATCTTGCTAAATATATGTAGTTAGAATTTCAACTTCAGACATGTTTGTCTCCAAGTCATCGGTGATATTTAAATGTAGTACTTGTACTTTAGAATGTAGTATTAAAAGAATTTGAACGCAATTTTACGCTAATATATTCATTTCAATATTGTTCACTTTTAAACACACTATACTCTCGATCTCCTATTGTCTCGATTACGATAAACTCAACAGAATCGATCTGAAAAAAAACAAGGATATGGATTTAATTCTCAGCATGGAATATAGGCATAAAAAAATTAGCCCTTGGTCTGAGTCAACCTTAAGACAAAAGGGGTCATCCATAAAAAACGCCCGCAAATGGTGGAGCGCTTCTAAAGCATACTAATGCTGAAAGGGGAGGGCAATTATTTTTGTTGAATAAAACGAAATAATTTTTAAATTTTAGAAATGTATATGTTTTAATGATTTTATTTTAATTTTTTCAATATTATTTTATTGACATTTGGGTACGTCCATAAAGTATGTCATGCTCGAGGAGGAGGATGTCTAAGAAATTGTGACAAATTAAAAATTACAGTTAAGATTTATTGTGGACGTCTTTGTGGACGACCCCCAAAGAGAAAAAGCGTCTTCTAATTCAAATTTTGTTTGGTTTCTGTGCGCGCAAATAGAGATGTGCCGTCACTACATAACTACGCTTGAGATTCTAGTTAACTTTATTTTGATGATTTCTTTTTTTTTTTTAATTTTTAAAATGTTTAAGGGAAGACGTCAATAATCGTAATGTCTTATTAATCTCCAGTTATATTCTGGGGATCGGCTTCAAAAGATCGACATTTTGCTAAGGACACCGCAACTTAACAAAAAGTTAAAATTGTTAATTAACTAAACATAATTGCAATTGTTTTTATAAACACATTTCTTTCAGTACACCATATTTCAGACATTTTTGTTAGCTTTGAGATTATCCCCATATCCGAAAATACATCAATATATCAACAACCGGCCACATTTGCTTATTTACATTTTATTACCCGGCTGCCCATACTTGCTTGTTGTTATTTATATTTACATCACCCAGCGGACGTCCGATAGCTTCACTCTTGTAATTTAAGATTATAAAATGTCCGCTCGCTCTCACCGACGCCTTCACTATCTCGCTAGCACTCTCCTTTCCACCATCTCTCCTCAGCTCCTCTTATAATTCCTGGCCTCGACTCCCATTTGCCGTCCTAATCATCTAGTTATGAAATGGACGTTAATAAATAACCAACCAACCTCCCATTTGCCCCCTGTGCGCCAACATGGCCTAGCGGTTAAGGCTGCGCCTCTCACGATGGCAGCACGGGATTCAAGATGATTTGATGGAGCCGAGAAGATGTGTAACAGATGCCCCGATCACAAACCGTTTGCCGACCACGCGGACTGGACTGGGACTGGACGCATCCCCTGTTGAAGGAAACTATGTCGCACGTCAAAAAGATTCACACCACCACCGTACCAGAGCGGAGTTACGATTCAGTTGTTCAACGCAGGCGGTCCTCTAGGATTTTCAAAAGATCGGTCATCTCTGCTGTGGAATTGTCAGCATCAACGAGCAGCAGGGGACACAGTGCGCCAGCGGGGGCAGCTTCGCCGGCCCCAGTAATGATACATTCTTCGTCAGTCGCCACACTTTCGCCGGTGGTCTCTTCCCAGCCGACGTCATTGGCAACACCTTCATCTCCCCACACTCCTATGACGCCCTCGGCAAGAATAATAATTTCGAACCATGACAATGATAATGACACGACATTATCTCTTGATGCGTTAGATAAACCCAAGCAGAACATTGCGAAAAAAGGTTGCGATTTCTGGATTACCAGACGAGTACACCGATGCTTTGTCACGCTCGCCTTCCCGACATTATTCGAAGTCATCTCGTGCCCTATCTGTGTGGGCAGCTCATTCAACTCGTTTGACGAACTCTTTCGCCATTGTTTAAACTCGGGCCACGATTCAATCAAATTTAATTTCGCCTGCAGTAAGTGTGAGGAGCTCTGGAAGGCCAAAGTTCATTTTAGGAACTGCCACTCCGACTCCTCAAGCAGGCGGCAAACTATCTGCGGCTTCCAAGTCGCCAGTTATCAGGTCAAGCCAAGTCGCTGGACCCTCGAGATCGTCTGATGCACCTCCGTCTCCAGTCGTATCCAGCCGCTTTCCGGCCGCTGCTCAACATCTTCCCTCACCTTCCCACGTCGTTGTTGTTCTCCACCGATCAAGCAAGTTTGAATGCGACCTCTGTTCGACTCATTTTCAGCTCTGGGTAACCTATCAAGGCACCTCAAACCTTTCACAGAGTGAAGCAGATCACATTCGCTTGCCGCCACTGTTATTATACCTCCGTTTTCCAAAGACAGCTCCAGAACCACCTCAGATGAATGCACAATGGCGAGGACCAAGATGGCCAGTCATCCAATTTATGGCTGATTCTCCGACGCTCGTTCCACAGGCAACCAGTATTTCTGCCAAAAGAGAGTACGTCCGGAAGATCGGCCGTCCTACATCAGTCCAATCTGATTGGATCGAGGCTGTCCAACGCGTTTCGTCGCAGGAGGAACTGGACGACTTTGTCACAAGACTATGTGAAGCGGTTTGCCAGGCCTCATCGGGTCCCACAAATAGGCCAAGAAACGTCGATTCTCATCCAAATCTCAACAGGCGAGACGACTCCAGAGCATGTTCAAACACAACAATGTGAAATCACTGAAGAACATGGCCCCCGGTATAACATTGATACCGAGAAAATCATAGGCCACTATGCGCCGCAGTCGCCTCAAACTCCTGTCGATCAAGTTGAATTAGACGAGGACTCAGATACTTGGCCTAACCCGCTCAACGAGCCATTCACGACGGAGGAGGTCTGGTCAAGACTTGGTGCCTTCGTAATGGAAGTCTTCACGGATCATCCTCATCTACAAAGACGGCAATGTGGAGGAGCCAGGCAACTGAAGACCAATATCTCTGGTCTGCACGGCAGGAAAACGGTTTGCCGGTTGCTGTCAATATACGACCTCCTAGCGCTCCAACAAAAGGGCTTCATGCCTACGGAAGGCTGCCTGGAACACAATTTTGTCCTGCGGTAGGCCATACAAGACGCGCGGCGGTCGAGACAAGAATGTGAGGTCGTCTGGCTTTCTAAACCTGAAAAATCCATTCGGGTCTCTTCCTCACAACACAATTGCCAAGGCCCTCATCGAAAAGCAGATTCACAGTACATGCAGACGGTTGCTTGGAGAATACTTCTTCATCTGCTCAACGGAATTTCTGTCCGGCGATACGGTGTCTCGCGAGGTTCCAGTCAGGAGTAGTGTCAGGCAAGGATGCCCCCTTTCTCCACTCATTTTCAACATGTCCATTGACAGCCTCGTTAGACTTGCCGCGGACCAAGCGGACACCCTAGGCTATTCGATGTACGGGCAAAGATATTCCATGCTAGCCTACGCTGAGGACCTGGCGCTGATAGCGAGTGGCCCCAGAGAGATGCAAGTCCTTCTTTACTCTGGTTGGTGAAGCGGCTTTGAGGTTAGGTTTATAGTTCAAGCCGCCAAAATGTGCCTCACTTCACCTGGACGGTGCCAAACACATGGTCATCCCCACTTCCTTCACGATCCAGGGTGGTACCCCATTTGTTATGAACAAAGATGATCAGTACAAACATCTGGGAGTTCCAACAGGCTACTCGTCTTTCATTAGCATCGAGTCGTCGGCGGAGGACCTTGGCACAACGATTTCGAAATTCAGCGCCTCGCTTTTAACGCCTTGGCAAAAATTTGAAGCACCTAGAACTTTTATCCTGCCAAAACTGTCCTTCATACTGAAGTCAGGGTACGTGACTAAGAAGGTCTTGAAAGTTCTGGATCAGAAGATCACCGAGGTGGCAAAAGATTGGACGGCATTCCCACGGCAAGCTTCGACTGAACTCTTCTACCTTCCTTTCAACAAAGGAGGTATGAACCTCTTCCCGTTGGCGACGCTATGTGACATTTTCACTGTGGCCCAGGCTGAGAAATTCCTACGGTCTAAAGATCCGGGGGTCCGCCATCTGGCTTGGGGTTCACTTCAATCTGTCGCCAACAAGCGTGCCAAGAAAACCTGCGATGCCCTGGAGGTGATAGCATATCTGAATGGATCGACGGAGGGTGACCTCGGATACAGCTCTAACGATCACTCAACATTCTGGGCACGTGCAAGAGCCGCCTCCAATAGAACTCGAAAGACCTGTGACACTACCTGGCTCATTGATGGACTTGAACCGCTTGTCGGGATAGCGGGTGCTCCTTCGCCATCTCCTCCGAGAGGGCCATGAAGCGTGTTTTCAGGGACAGGCTGCTCCAAAAACTGGTAGGTAAACTGAGCCAGGGCAAAGTTTACGCCTCGACCTGCCAGTCTTCCCACGTCAACCATTTCCTAAGAGAAGGCACGTTTCTCAGGTTTACGGACTGGAACTTCATCTATCGTGCAAGGCTCAATGTTCTGCCAGTGAACAAGGCACCTTTCCATGACTCCGACACCCTGCTTTGCAGACGTTGCAATAAATGGGAGGAGACACTACCACACGTCCTCAATCACTTAAATACATTTTTAATAATTATTAATAAGTACATTTTAAGTACTTTTACATTTTATTTTTAAATAAAATTTTTTTTAAATGAAAGTCCTAATAAAATTGATTTCTAATCTTTGGCGTTTCCTTTACTATATGCCTGTCTCTTTGTTTTCTTTGTTCTCTTTGTATTGTCGTTTGTTTACATTTGTTGGCAGATAGCCAAACTATTTGAGCGTTCCGAAAGCATGGAAGTTGACATAGTTTACCCTTTAGTTGTTAAAATAAATCAATAAAATAGTATTGGATAGTTATATCTCTTTGATGCACGAACAGAAGAAAGCAGTCAAGCGTAAGAGTTCTGATATCCATGAAAGTCCAGGTTTATCAGTCAAGAAAGCTCGAATAGAATTGAAGGAAAAAGTATCAGAAATGTACTGGCAAGTAACGCCAAAGAAAGCATAAAATTTAATAGTAGATTTTGTAGTCAGTTTGATACAACAGTAGGCAATCTGAAAAAGATATTATATGACTGTGAGCATGTATGCACCACAGCTGACATCTGGACTCACCATGCTCGAAGTTACATTGGTGTTACATGCCATTGGCTGAACCAAAGTGATTACAGCACTTTCATTTAGACGATTTCGAGGTACTCATTCATTTGACAAAATTGTATCCACTCTTATGAGCATCTTTACCGAATTTGACCTTGCCAGACACGATATCAGGCATGCTGCAAGATCTGGCAAAGCTAGACGACTCGGCCTTGGCCCCTTGGCCACCAACGTATTTCTTCTCAGCAGAGCCTCTTACATACTAAAGTCAGGCTACGTCCAAAAGAAATAGCTGAAAAAGTTTGACCTCGAAATGGTTCGTAAGGCCAATAAAGGAGCTAGCTCAGAACCAGTTTTCATTGCTAAAATCGGCAATACGTAGCCAATTCCTCGAAAAGCTTCAATCAAAAAGAAGCCAAGGAGCCACTTCCAGAAGCATTGCACAATCCCACATAAGCAACCACTTTATCGAGCGAGGAGACTACCTATGCTTTGCCGATTGGAATTTCATCCACAATGCACGTCTGAATATCCTGGCAAATAATGGCCACCCTTGGTCAACTAAGAACAAATCTTGTAGAGAATGTGGCCATAACTACGAATCTCTAAGCCACATTCTAAATGCAAGCCAAGCTTAATCTTAACGAACACGAGACATGATGCCATAATAGCTGAAATCCAAAACCATCTACCTGAAACCACGCTCCGACTAAACCATCGTCGACGTCACTTGTCCATTTGACAATGACAAAGAGGCCCTTTCGGAGGCGAGGAACAGAAAAATTGTGGCTTACACTCATCTGGCAGACCACCTGAGATGCAAAGGGTTCACAGTTCATCTCGGGGCAATGGTAATTGGAGCACTGGGATCCTTCGACAATGAGAATTTGAAATCCATAAAAGCTCTGGGCATCACAGGAGGAAAAGCGACAAGTATTCTCATCCACAAGGGAGGAGAACTTGAAAATCCCCGCAACTGTCGACCTGTAGGATTGCTCCACACAGTAGCGAAGCTTTACAGCTCGCTCATTGCCAGAAGAATGATGAACTGGACTCGTTCCGAAGATAAGTTGGCTCCAGAGCAAAAGGACTTCATGTCCTTCGAGGGTTGCCTGGAACACAACTTTGTTTTTCAGTCTGTGATACAGGACACTCGTCGCAACAGACATAGATGTGCGATGACGTGGCTTGACCTTACCAACGCCTTTGGGTCGGTACCTCCACGTCCTACATCATGAAAGCGGGGATAACCCCTGAAGTGGTTGTCAGGAAGGGGGTGAAGCAGGGTTGTCTACTCAGCCCTCTCATCTTCAACTTTGCTATCGACAGCCTTGTTACAGCAGCCTGAGAGAGGAGCACGGATACTGGTTCTATAACACAGGGGTGACGGCGTTGGCCTATGCAGATGACTGCAAGACTAAGGAGAATCTGCAAGGCCTCTTGTCTTCCTGTCTTCCCGTCTCCAGTTTCTGCTTAAAAGTGGCTTTGTCCTGAAGAAGCACCTCAAGGATTGGGATCAAGAGGTGAAGAAGAAAGCGAAGAAATGGGCAAAGCTACCCAAACGCGCGAGTAACGAAATACTCTATCTATCGCCACATTAGGGAGGTTTCGGGCTATTTCCGGCTCGGACCCTGGCTGATGTTTCCGCAGTTACCCATGCAACGAAGTTTCTGTGGAACAAGAATAGCGGGCTAGCAAACATTGCAAGAGGCATATACAGGTCGGTAGTGATGAGACGCACCGGGAGAGGGAACACAAGGAGGTGAAGAAGAAGGCAATTGAATGAGAAAAACTTCACAAATGGGCAAGTAACGAAATTCTCTTTTTATCGTCACATTAGGGGGTTTCGGGCTCTTGCTGGGACAGAAAAATGCGAATCAATCAAGGTTGAGGGGTCTTCTTCGAACGATCGTCTAGATATTGTCATCTTCGACAAGGGCAACCCAACGGCTACAATAGCTGATATGGCTGTGCCATTCGAGAACGGTCCAAATAGCATTGTGCAGATCTCCAAGTATGAGCACATACGACAGGACTTGGCGGCAAGTATAATGACGTCGCAAGCATGTGGGGATACTCTAGTACGTTGAAGACGTTCGAGTCGAATCTGCAGAAAGGAGTGTGTTTAGGTCAGCTTCGATCTCTGATAGCAAAACCATATCAAAACAAATTCGTGGCGTCCAGTAGCGTCAATAGGGTGTTTAAACCACTTCACATCGAAAGGCCAACACATCCGCTTAACCAATCTAATTAATATTTTGTGTGCAATTTTACTATGGTTTTTCTCGCTAAACAGCATTCGTTGAAGACTTATATCCCGAAATGAGCTTCGCCTATTAATAAGAATCCGCCCGTCCCCAGGAGTAGTCTTTATTCTCCTCCTCCCGAGCAGGCGCCAGTCGCTAGTACATTCAAGAACAAGTGGGCAAGCGGGCTTTCGATGTTGTAGGCACAGAAGCCTATCGCCAAGGTCTGGTGTTTGATCAGATGTAGTGTGCTTTTAAAATCATTCAGGGTAAGAAGAACAAGGTCCTGAAGAAGGTCCTCATTTTTCAAGGGAAGGCCATGACGGTATTGCTAAAGAATAAAAAAACTGGCACCTTGGAATACCGACAGGTTACAGGGCCTTCAATTGTGCTGAAAAGCAACTTTGTCCTCAAAGAGCACCTCAAAGACTGGGTTAAAAAGATGAAGAAGACAAAGCAATGGACAAAACTACCCAAACAGGAGAGTAACGAGATTCTGTACTTATCGCCACATCAGGAAGGATTCGGGCTGTTTTCGGCCAGTTTCCTAACTGATGTTTCCACAGTTACCCAAGCAAAGAAGTTTCGGCGGAACAGTGATAGCGGAATAGCAGTTTTCCGAGAGATTTACAAAAGGCGTGCACAGATCATTATTATGAGATGCACCGGGAGAGATGTAAGTATAACGTCGCAATAGTCTTGTTCAGAAGCGTGAATATAAAATCTCCAAGTATGAACGCATATGTCAGGAATTGGAGGTAAAAGGATTTAAGACGACGAGGGGGGACATAACTGTAGGAGCCCGAGAGACTTGGCCAGAGTAGAACGATGACGTTCTCACGTATGTAAGATCGTGTATCAAAGCTGATAAAGATGAATAGTGGATGATTCCAAAAGAAAAAAAAAGAATTCGAATGAACTTGCTGGTCAAAACTTGAAATTGGGCCTGATGATGCCCGAAAAAAAAAACACGAATGGTTTGAAAAGGCTGTCCATCAGCAGTGTGTCATAGAACGGAGGCAAAGAAATGTATTGCGTGGTCTAAAAATACAAGTATTTTCAACAGCGGATATTTACGAATAAATTCTGTTATTATCATTTTAATGTGCTGGATTTGTAATAAGGCGCGATCGCATGGTCTAATAGTGAGGATTTAAAAAAAGTAGCCTTTGTAATCCTGAATGAGGTCTTCTCTGTTCAAGGGAAGACCATGCCGGTTCTAAAAAAAGGGCAGCGTTACCGGCAGCTGGGAGTTCCGACAGGATACAGGGTCTTTAAATCAGCCGAGAAGTCAGTTGAGGAACTGATTAAAGACCTCAAGTTGATTGATGCCTCTCTGCCAGCCCCATGGCAGAAACTGTCGGCGGTGAACACCTTCCTGTCTTCCCGTCTCCAGTTTCTGCTTAAAAGTGGCTTTGTCCTGAAGAAGCACCTCAAGGATTGGGATCATGAGGTGAAATCTATACAGGTACCTCTACGTCCTACATCACGAAAGCGGGGATAACCATTGAGATGGTTGTCAGGAAGGGGGTGAAGCACGGTTGTCCACTCAGCCCTCTCATCTTCAACTTTGCGATCGACAGCCTTGTTACAGCAGCCAGTTCCCTAAGGGAGGAGCACGGATATTGGTTCTATAACACAGGGGTGACGACGTTGGTCTATGCAGATGACCTCGTAGTAGTAGGTAAGACTAAGGAGAATCTGCAAGGCCTCTTGGAGGTTGTGGGCACAGAAGCCCATCGCCTTGTTCTGGTATTTAACCAAAAAAAGTGTGCCTCGCAATTTGTCCATGGGCAAAAGAACAAGGTCTTGAATGAGGTCTTCTCTGTTCAAGGGAAGACCATGCCGGTTCTGAAGAAGGGGCAGCATTACGGTCACCTGGGAATTCCCACAGGATACAGGGCCTTTAATTCTGCCGAGAAGTCAGTTGAGGAACTGATCAAGACCTCAAGTTGATTGATGCCTCTCTGCCAGCCCCAGGGCAGAAGCTGTCGGCAGTGAACACCTTCCTGTCTTCCCGTCTCTAGTTTCTGCTTAAAAGTGGCTTTGTCCTGAAGAAGCACCTCAAGGATTGGGATCATGAGGTGAAATCTATACAGGTACCTCTACGTCCTACATCACGAAAGCGGGGATAACCCTTGAGATGGTTGTCAGGAAGGGGGTGAAGCACGGTTGTCCACTCAGCCCTCTCATCTTCAACCTTGCGATCGACAGCCTTGTTACAGCAGCCAGTTCCCTAAGGGAGGAGCACGGATATTGGTTCTATAACACAGGGGTGACGACGTTGGTCTATGCAGATGACCTCGTAGTAGTAGGTAAGACTAAGGAGAATCTGCAAGGCCTCTTGGAGGTTGTGGGCACAAAAGCCCATCGCCTTGTTCTGGTATTTAACCAAAAAAAGTGTGCCTCGCAATTTGTCCATGGGCAGAAGAACAAGGTCCTGAATGAGGTCTTCTCTGTTCAAGGGAAGACCATGCCGGTTCTAAAAAAAGGGCAGCGTTACCGGCAGCTGGGAGTTCCGACAGGATACAGGGTCTTTAAATCAGCCGAGAAGTCAGTTGAGGAACTGATTAAAGACCTCAAGTTGATTGATGCCTCTCTGCCAGCCCCATGGCAGAAACTGTCGGCGGTGAACACCTTCCTGTCTTCCCGTCTCCAGTTTCTGCTTAAAAGTGGCTTTGTCCTGAAGAAGCACCTCAAGGATTGGGATCATGAGGTGAAATCTATACAGGTACCTCTACGTCCTACATCACGAAAGCGGGGATAACCATTGAGATGGTTGTCAGGAAGGGGGTGAAGCACGGTTGTCCACTCAGCCCTCTCATCTTCAACTTTGCGATCGACAGCCTTGTTACAGCAGCCAGTTCCCTAAGGGAGGAGCACGGATATTGGTTCTATAACACAGGGGTGACGACGTTGGTCTATGCAGATGACCTCGTAGTAGTAGGTAAGACTAAGGAGAATCTGCAAGGTCTCCAGTTTCTGCTTAAAAGTGGCTTTGTCCTGAAGAAGCACCTCAAGGATTGGGATCATGAGGTGAAAAAGAAAGCGAAGGAATGGGCAAAGCTACCCAAGCGGGCGAGTAACGAAATACTCTATCGCCACATTAGGGAGGTTTCGGGCTATTTCCGGCTCGGACCCTGGCTGATGTTTCCGCAGTTACCCAGGCAACGAAGTTCCTGTAGGATAGCGGGCTAGCAAACATTGCAAGAGGCATATACAGGTCGGTAGTGATGAGACGCACCGGGAGAGAGAGACAAGGAGGTGAAGAAGAAGGCAATTGAATGAGCAAAACTTCCCAAATGGGCAAGTAACGAAATTCTCTTTTTATCGTCAGGGGGTTTCTTGGCCAGAGTAGAACGATGACGTTCTCACGTATGTAAGATCGTGTATCAAAGCCGATAAAGATGAATAGTGGATGTTACCAAAAAAAAAAAAAGAATTCGAATGAACTTGCTGGTCAAAACTTGAAATTGGGCCTGATGATGCCCGAAAAAAAAACACGAATGGTTTGAAAAGGCAGTGTGTCATAGAACGGAGGCAAAGAAATGTATTGCGTGGTCTAAAAATACAAGTATTTTCAACAGCGGATATTTACGAATAAATTCTGTTAATATCATTTTAATGTGCTGGATTTGTAATAAGGCGCGATCGCATGGTCTAATGGTGGAGATTTAAAAAAGTAGCCTTTGTAATCTCAATCAAAGCAACATGTAGAAATCACTAACGGCAATTAGCCCTAATGCGCGGCTCCGTAAATTGCACAAAATTCGTTTGCGATGTTTCGTAAAAATGTGATACTTTGGATAAATAGACTTCAAAATGGAAGATCCTGTATATAAATTAGTCATTAAAATTTTTTTGAAATAATAATAAATAATTAAAAATTTACTACAAAAAAAGCTTATTTGCAGTAATTATAACAAAATTGCCCCAAAATTTCTTTTCAGCATTTATTGACTAAAATAGTCGCTGCTCGGAATATGCAGGAATATGCCGTCTGGGTCCCTGCCGAAATTAGGGAAGGATAACAGATAATGACCCTACGCTGTGTGACCGGAATTTCAACATTTTGGATAAAGATTGGATAATGGCAGTGAGCAGAATGACACCCAGTGCCGGATTATCGGAGTAAGCAATTGCCTATGGGCCGCGACTTTTAGGGGCCCCACGAGGCTGTGAGAAAAGAATTTTTTTGTAGCATTGTGTCTAACATTAAACTATTGACAATTGTAGGCCCTAATGACATGACAAGAGCCACCTTAAAGAAAGCCGTGCAACTGATGCTCCGCCCACAAAGTTAAGGGGTCGATTTTGTTAACAAACATTTCTAATAAGCATCAGAAATTCTATTTGTTTACAGTATACCTCAAAAGTTATATAATTTAAACGATTGAAAGCAACTGGCGTTCTAGAAGACACTAGGTGCCTGGGGCCCCAAAACTTTGACTGCTTATGGGCCTTCCACGCTTAATCCTCAAAAGTTATATAATTTAAACGATTCCTTCACTTAAACAACACTTTAGTAGATTCGTCTGCGTATGCGTGCCTGCATCATCGCTTGTCATTGCGAATCTGTCTCGAAGTTGCTTTCTTATTTGAATATATTTTGAAATATATATAATCCAGATATTGTTGCGTGAACTATCCTTATTCTTATGGCAACGAACTTAAACTCTTCGATTTATAGCTTTCGATAAACTTAATTGTATTTGTGGCGACTGCGGTATTTTTAGCCAATCTTTCAAACAGGTTTTCGACTTCTAAATGAGCATTTTTGCCTGTTCTTTTTGTTATGCCCCTCGACCCGATGAGCAGAAAAGTTGGAGTTATGTTTATATATACCTAGCATCTTCTAAAATATTTGACCTGCATTCTTAGGTTGTAGCATTCATGAACAATATAATATGATATTAAACAAAGCAGCTTCAGCAATGGTAACATTTTTTGCATTTTCGTACCCCCGGGAAATTTAATTTTTTAATAATTTTGAAAACCGACAGAAGGCAGAACATTTAAAAAACTTTATTGAAGTATTTCATATGCTATCAGAATGCACGCAGAACCACATTGTTTCAGTAATAAAACTATTGAGCTACTTCTGCTTGCTACTATGGCAGCACGGACTCAAACCCAATTGTGGGAGCACCAACCAAATCGTCCGGCTCTGCAGCGAGCAATCAATTTTTTTAGAAGCCTGGAAACAGCGAAGGAATGGCGCGGACGTATGCCCCAGCAACTCATCTGAAATATTAGAATGGCCTCGACTAGATGAGTAAATGATGACGTTAGTGGTACCACCTTCAATTCGTCCGCCCATGCAACCATTAATCTGTCAGTCCATCAATGCACCCACTAATTCAGTTTCTTCGATATAATATAGAACGTGTATTCAGCAAATTGATCAAGATACATTTTAAACTGAAATATATTTACTGAGCTTTCCGTAATGTTAATGACATATTGTAATTCAGCAAAATGTGTTTCCATGTTTTAATGATCTTTTTTTTGAATTCGATGTTGTAGGCACGCATTTTATTGCTGGCCTGCTGAAGTGCTGCGCTGTCTAACTTTGATAAGAGGTATACCAAATGATCTATGCTTTCGTATATAAAACAATGCGGCATGATCTGATAGAAGTCAGCAAATCTCATCCAGTACAAAATACTTTTGTAGTCGTATTCATTCTTGGGGTCAGGAACATTTGCTTGAGAAGGGTGAGGTGGTATGATGGAGGCTTTCGTTCGCTGGTTTAAAAGTGCTCCATTAAAGGATCTTTCTGGCATTACGTAGTGGTCTACCTGCCACCTGGCAAGAAGTTCCGGAGATGGAAAGAACATGGGAATGTTCATGCGGTATTGTTCAAAGATGCTCATCACTGAGATTTGATATGGCACGTGAATGATTCCTCTATATTTGGCAAGATTTTTATAGGTATGAGGCATATCTTCCAACATCTTTAATACGATTAGGATTTTCATCTGCACAATTTAAAATATTACCAAACAATGTTTCATTGCCTCAACAATATGTAGGCATGCTGTAACTTGAAAACTGAAGCTAACCTTTTTGCAGGCTTTAATAAATTTCCTGAAAAATATCTTGTTAAAACCTCTATCTCTCCGTCTAAGAACCAAAAACTCGTTGATTTCATTGGTATATTCGGCTCCAGTGTAGTCGCACACACTGGGCAGATGTCGAGTCTCGATTCCAGTGTAATATTTGAGATATCTGGCATCGTAAAGGTTGTTACTTCCGAAGATGTTCCAAGGCTTTTGAGCCAAAATTCTCAGGTTTTTGTTCAATTTGTTCCATCTCTCCACAGTATATCTTCCTACGTCGTACCTGTGAGTCGTTTCAACATTTAATTTGTAACGATTTACAGGATTCAATTCCTCTTGATATTTGAATTTTGATTAAACATGATTTAAGATCCTAGTGTCTTGTGATTTAATAAAAAAAAACATCTCCACCTCGTCGTAGGTAGAACAAGGACAGTTTTGTTGAGTGGCATGTAAATCTCACAGATGGAAACTGGGTAGCCACAGAGTACTACGTCTACAGACGTCATTTCAGGGTCATCTTTGTATGCCTCGTAAAATTCCTCTGCTGTTGTAGCGTCAACTTCGAGCACATTGTCACTGGTCAAAACCTAAAATCAATTAAAGAAGATGATTGTCATAGTCCTACAAATAAATCCTAGTAATTTCGAATTTGATCAAATATGTTTGGCAACGTCACTTACGATTTGTTGGTGAATGGAATATTATTTATTACCGTAAATATTTGTAATTAGTTAGCAAAACACAATGGTTCAAAAACATATTTCAATCGAATTAATTAATTTATTTATTTGATTAAAGTCCGTTGCATAATCAAGATGATTTAGACTTGTACTAAATCACATAATACCACTGAAATACTTCAGCATTTCCGTTGGTGCCATTTACCCCTGCCCCAATGACGCCCCTAAACATTAATTTTATGGGCAATTGTTTTTATAAATCCTGCCTTCAAGTTTTCCTTGGCTTTACAATCGTGCCACTCGCATCTCCAAGGGTCAAGGTTGTAGTCAAGAAAGGTGACGCCAAAGGGTGATAACAGGTTTTTGAGGTCTTTCGCTGGAGTCATGTGATATTCGGTCGCCCAAATGACCAGTGGTTTTTCTTTGAATATTTTCTTAGGCACGATTCTGGCTGATGGTGGAAGGATGGATGTGTCATTGAGGATCTCGTAAGCCTCATCATCGTTGTTGCCTAATGTCAATCTATCTACGAAGGAAGAGTCTTCTTTTGTGTATAAAATTTCATATGTCATTCCTATCGATTCGTATTCGTCGTAAAAATTAACTCGTGCTACTATTAAGAAAGTAGCAATAAAGCTAAATATCGGCAACATATATCCTAGACTCTTCATTCGCATCTTTTTCGAAGCAATATTCATTCTTCCAGTCTATTCTCTGAGATAATAAAATTGATACGAATATAAGATGATATAGAAACTTAAATCATGCAACTTTAATGGATATTCGCTATATAAATGAAATCAATGTGTTTATTCAATTGTTTTTTTCCAATCAATATCAATTAAATTTTAACAATTTCTGAAAAGTTTCAATAAATCTGATTAATATACTTAATCAGTAAAGGATCAATAAAGGTCTTTGTAAACTAAAGTTGAATGATAAGCATGATGTACCTGATCACAAAATGGTCGCTGATGTTATTTCAACTGTTTCATATTTTTTTACGTCATTGGACTCAAGTTTGATTTCTCACTCATTGAGGTTTTACGGAATGAAACGAAATATTTTTTAATGTAATAAATTTCTCAAAGGAAATAATGTATTATAAAAATTATGAGGGCCAATATTTGTTAAACCTTTTCTGGTTATTGGGTTTATTAACTTTATGATGATATGGTTAGAATCTAACCTTTAGATAATGGTTTAAATAGTGTTTAGGTGTATCTCAACTATGCAAATGCTTCCTGAGATCATTAGAGAGTTAAATCAAGACTATTTTTGAGAAAAATCAAGTCTTAAATAAACTGAACATATTCTAACTTTGTAATTTTTCTGATTAACTTCCAGTACTCATTTTACCTCAAAAGATCAAACTCGCTGATGAAAATAATCCTAATTTATCGTGTCACCCTTTCTGGAGAACAGGGCTGATCCACACTGGCTTACTCAAATCCTCTTCTGTTTTGCATAACTGTAGGCTTAACAAGAAGAATCATGAGAGCTGCTATTGTGCATCAGCTTATAAATGAATATTGTCTTTGTATATCGAGCTTCAAGTAGATTTTAGTTATTCTTGTTAAAGAACTTGTTGTTTACAGTGATTGATGGTATTTGAAATCAAATGATTTTGGTTTTCAATTCAATTTCCTAATGATGTTGAGACTAAATCAAGTACGAAAATAACAAAATCATTTTAAATATATAAATATCTTTTTCTATTCATTATCATTTGATAGATGCAACTTCTTTTTTATCCACCTCGTTTTAATATTTTATGTTTGCCTGATCATTATGAAATTAGTGTAAGCTGATAATAAATATATAGTATAACAAATACTAATAATGACATTTGCAACTTGAAGAGATGCTCAACATATATTTTATGTGATCTCGATTTGATAGCATTTGCATAATTTTGATTGCAAATCATATTTTGCCTGGTGATTTTGTTATAAAATCATATTTTGTCTGGTGAACTGATAATAATGACAATTATTCTGTCTGGTGAATTTTACTTCAAATACTTCCAAAAAGGTTTTTACCCATCATTTCTCAGAATTAGGTTTCACTGATTTCAAGACTGCAACAAATAAAGAGCAAATTTAGTAACAAGCCTTATAGCCTTATAACCATTACAAATACTAATAATGACATTGAATCAAAAGATTAAAAGTTGTTTCAAACCTTGCTTTAGAATAGAATTTAGAATAATAAAATAATGGCTTTGTTATAAATATTTCAATATCTCGCTATTCGCCTGCATTCGGGATTACAATAAAAATGTATAGGTGTTTTAGAAGTTGCTGAAAATATATAAATATTTAAAAAGTAACATAACCCTACCTTTTCTGCTATTTTATCGTCGATTTGAGGGGTATAACCAAAATAAAACGCAAAGACGCTCATTTTTATATCGTCATCTCTGCTAGACGTCGCCATTTTATAAAATTAATATTAATATAGTGGTAGTAATCACCAATTGATAATAAATATTAACATTGATCAAGTTTATAACATTAATATTAATACTCTCACCAATTGTTAATTGTCATACAATATTACAATTGTTGTAGTTATCATACACTATTACAATTGCTGTTATCGTACAATATTACAATTGTTGTTATCATATACTATTACAATTGGTGTTGTTATCATACAAAAATAATTTGATTTCATCTAACAATGCTAAGATCAACAAAAAAGTCTAGTCTTTCATCTGTCATGTTAGTACGTAGAGTGTTTTTTAACTTAGTCGCAACTGAAATTCCTGCTGTCACAACAAATCTTCAAAAAGTTTATTATATATCGTGCCTAAAGTATATCGTATTATAGTACAGTGCTAGAAATATTGTTACGACATGCCCACTTTTTATGGATAATTTCCTTACAAATTAACATATCTTGATGAAATTTTCAGCAATTACAGTAAAACACCATTTGTAAGCATCGTGCAAAATTTCCTTTCATAAGGGTTAATGGTTCCCGTAAATTATGCAAATGAACCATTTTTGGCCTGGAATTATTATTACGACAGTTTCCGGTTTGGACTCGTTTCATCAATTTCAAAGTCTCGTTAGAAGGATCAAACATTAAATTGTCATTAAGAAGGCTATGTAAAGGAGTGTGAAATTCAAAACTTCCGTTTACATTCATTTCATCACGGGAAAGAAAGCAGGTTTGACAGAAGGAGAAAGAGGACAAGTTAAAGCCTTGGGAAAGGCAAACTATTCAATAAAAAAGATTGCAAATGAGTTGAATAGGTCAAGAACTGTCATCAAATGTTTTTGGATGATCCAGACTCATATGGGAAGAAGTACAAGGGCGGAAGACCGAAAAAACTCTCGAATCAGATTCAGAGACGCCTCATCAGGGAGGCTTCACAAGGAGAATATTCGTGTAAACAGCTAAAAGATAAGATGGATTTGGATGTCCATGTTAGGACAGTCTGCAATTATCTTAATTCAAGTGGACAGCAGAGATACGAAATGCGAAAGCGAGCTCCAGCGTTGAAAGTCCATCACAAGAAAAAACGCCTCTTCTGGGCCAAAGAGAGGGTCAGCTACAACGAAAGATGGGAACGCGTAATTTTCACAGAAGAAAAAAAAATTTAACCTTGATGGGCCAGACGGCTATAAATACTACTGGCATGATCTCAGAAAAGAAAGAGAGGTTTGTTATAGCAGAAAACACGGAGGAGGCTCTGTGATGGTCTGGGGAGGAATTTCAGCATTTGGGAGGACTGAACTGATGATTTTGAAAGGGAGGCAGGACTCTCAGAAGTACATCTAAATGCTCAAGAATCATCTCCTTCCTTTTGCTGAAGCAAAACAACATGAATTTCAGCAAGATAATGCTCCTAGTCATGTTTCCAAGGCAACCAGAGCATATTTCCAGGAGTCCAACATTCAAATGATGGACTGGCCGGCGTGTTCACCCTGCTTGAATCCGATAGAAAATGTCTGGGGCCTTCTTTCAAGATCAGTTTATGGCAATGGACAACAATATAACACAGAAAATGAATTTAAAGAAGCGATTTGGAGCGCCTGGAGAAATTTGGATGAAAACATCATCAAAACACTGATTTTCTCCATGAAAAATAAGTGCATAGATGTTATTTCTAAAAAAGGAGGAATGACATCTTATTGAAACATTATTTCATTTAGTTTTAAATAAAATTTTTTGCCAAAATACTGAAATTCATGAGTTTATTTGTAACCTGTCGTAACAATATTTCTATGCAAAAAAATGGATTTTTGAGGAATTTGCGCTTACTTCTTGATCAAAGTGAAAAAAAATATACGAGTTATGTTCTTTAAATATATTACACAGTTCTTCTAAATTTGAGTTTTCGTTCGATAATTTAAACTTAAGTTATTACAAAAAATGGGGACTGTCGTAACATTTTTTCTAGCACTGTATATCGAGAGCAGGGCCGACCTTAGGCATAGGCCAACTAGGCAACCGCCTAGGGCCTCCGATTGGTGGGGGCCTCGCACAGGAATCATAAGAAAAAAAATTTATATATTTAAAGAGCAAACTATCTAGTGTAATGTTTTGTTACATCAAGCAGTTATGTCATTGACTGCACTTTTTGAGCAAATGGAACGTCATTTTGGTATTTTCGGATTTCTGCTTAACATCAAAAAAATTGCAGAATTCGACCAAAATGATTTGATGAAATGTTGCATGGATTTGAATATTGCGCTCAATATTGCATCTGGTTCAGATATTGCTCCGAAGGATTTATGTAGTGAATTGCAAATATTTTCAAACATTGTTCCAGATACTCTTTCGTCTTTTCTTGATGCTTTACGTTTTATTTATGATCATGGTTTGAATCTAAAACAGTAGAAACTACAACTGAATCTACAACACCAGCTCCAACAACAACTGAATCTACAACACCAGCTCCAACAACAACTGAATCTACAACAGTAGAAACTACAAAATACTGCTGTTCCGAAACGTCGCTATAGCCCTTCGTATAGCATTGACAATTCCGATTACTGTTGCATTAATTAGTTATTTAATAGTAATTACCTTTTACTTGTAACAATTACAAAAAATGTTTCGTACTTTTACTTGTAACAAATTGCTATTTTTGGTTATACTTTTAATTTGTTACCTTTTTGGCACAAAGTAACATAAGTAAAATTTTAAATTAGTTCAATTTTATTTTAAATTTTTTTGTAAAATTCTAGATTATTACTCTTTGGTTCGGTCGGGAGCCTTTCTCTTTCCTATCTGTCGTTCTTTTGTTATTGTGGTTGTCACCGGTCGTTTTTGTTAAATCGGAGAAAAGCATCTCATTCTTCTGATGCTGACAGTGGTGAAGACAGTTTCTTCAATTGCACAAGGTCTGATGCAGTATCTTTGAGACCGATCAGATGACATGAACATTATTACTGGAAGTGAGACCCTGAAGAAATTATTTATCCAGTTGAACTCTCTTATGCCAGCTAGTGAACCAGAACGAGTGACAAACTATTTGAGGACTTAGTCATGTTAATAACTAACATTTGTGATTGTAATAACTAATAAAAACACCAAAAGAATGCATTAGTTATTACTTAATGACAGTTAGTACTAGCAGTTAATACCAACAATTGTTTTAATGACACGTAGAAACAATTACTTTTAAATAATACAGAATTATGTATGATCACAATAATGGCAGCATCGAAGTTACTTGTAATTTTTACTTAAAAGTAACTTTTAGATGCTGTAACTTTTTACTCGAGTAAACTTATTTTTTAATGATTTCTTATACTAACAAATTTATTTTCTATTTCATATGACCTGATGACAGCTGGAAAAGTGACTTCTTGACTATACATGATAATATGTCTGCCTGGCGAAAGTTGTCCTAAGAGAAGAGAGCTCAGTCGGGCGTCGCTTCTCGTCTTTGGCTGTGGTCGTTGTGCATTATCGGTGGTGTATGTGTTGTTGTCGATCATATACGGAGGCTCGCTGATGCTCACTGGTGATAGGACAAGTCGGATAGTGAGTATCGTCTCGAGAGACTTTAAATTAATAAATGAGTTTAATGAATTTATTGTTAATTATCTGCATTGATTAATTTAATTATTAATAAAGTAATAATTAATTAAAAACATTAAAACAGACTAGTGTTAGTTGAGATTTAGCTTAATTTGACTCGTCCTTTTGTCTCTCTTGTTTTTTGATAATATCTCAAGTTAAACTGATTATGAAATGAAAATAATTGTGCCAAATTGGGGATTATACATATATTAATTTGTAAAGTATTATGTTTACTCAAGAATGGTCAGCTTGTCTCTGAATTTTGTATATTAGACCAGGAAATTGTTCATCCCACCATTAATACATTAACATATGAAAGTACAACTTCAAAAATGTCAGCAACATTTCAAGACTTTTGTTCTAGACCTATTGCATATTATGCTGGGGTACAGACACATACAGATTACTTAATCTACTAGAAGAAACAGATTTGACACCATCAATTTTGACAATCCCTCCATTATCCTCTTTACTTCCTGTCTCAAATAATTCATTGCCTCCTACTGTATCACACACGTGTACTATTTCATCAATGTCCATAATTTCTTCCTCTACTCCTCGCAAACACCTTTTAATAATGATACTAACTCACTTAATGATTCTGATAACACAATTCCTATTGATGAGAATTACTCTCCCTCTAAATTCTCAACTCCTGATCAAGATAGACAAATACCAATCTTGACTTTAAATGCTAGTTCTTCACGTTGTCCATAAGAGTCTACTAACTACACCTTTAATTCTAAATACAATGTTCAATGAGACTATTTTATTTTAAAATTTTTTGTAAAATTCTAGATTATTACTTTTTGGTAAACTTTCCTTCTTCCTTCAGTATTAATGATAGTCAAATTATGACATTGATTTCATTAAATTTAAATCCAATAGTCTCAGTAAACAAAAGCAACACACAAGATTCCAGTTTAGCTTCTTCATCAAAGTCTTTAAAAATTAAGAATTTCAGTTTTGGTCGAAAAGGAAGTAACAGACTATAACAGATTTTTCTTATAACACTTTTCCCTTAAATCATTCAGATAACAAATGCCCATTGTGTTCAGAGGCACTCAATATCAAAAAGCCCGTTGCCCAACAACAATGGAAGAAATGGCACAGTTTTTAGAAAGCTCTATGGAAGATGACCTAGGATTACCATAAAATGATAATTCCTTTCTGGGCACGGGTACTAGTATCAACGAGGGAAGATACCGGGATTAGCATGGAAATGCATTAATGAAACCCCAGTACTTAGAAAGGAAGTAAGGTCCAATAAGGTAATAAATTGCAATCAAAATGTAGTCAAGTTAAGCCATTACTTTTCACAAAAATGGGAATATCTTTTTCAAACTGGCGTTTCATCCATAAGGCCCAACTGAAGCTGAACAAGCTTGGATGCTCTCCTTCTGTCACCTCCCAAGAATCCCTCGATGCAGACCTCACACTTGCAGTTCATGAGAATATCCAAGCGAAGAGCACCTTCAAAGGATGACAGTTCAGGAAGCAGCAAGGATCCAGAAGCTCTACAGGATGAACAAAGGAGCATTCAGGGAGATCAACCAGGTTCTTAGTCCATTCTGTCAAATTGATCAAGCGAGGCTAATAAATCATTTTATTCCAGACATGGAGGCGGCAGCGGAGGAAGAGCCAGAGGTGTTTCCTGAAGACGTGGCCAAACCCTCTGGCAGAAACATTAACCCCGGAAGAGGTCTGGCTGAAGTTAAAAAGATGCAGCAACACGGCCTCTGGATTGGACAAAATGCGACACCTCCACTGGAAGAAGTTTAACCCATTCTCCCACATCCTCTCGTGCAGACTTGTTGAAAAGGATACCAGAAGATTAGAAGACGTCAAGGACAGTTCTCTTCCACAAGAAAGAGGACATAGACAAACTCAGCAACTGGAGACCCAGTCCCTGATGACATCATGCAAACACTTTGCATCGTACATATCCGACAGACTTCTTTCAGTCATCCAGCAAGGGGACGTGCTTGCTGCGGAGCAGAAGGGCTTTCTCCCAACAGAAGAACACAATTTTGTAATCCAATCCAGAATCCAACACGCCAAGAACTTGGTTGCTTGATCTAAGAAATGTGTTCTGGTCTGTCCCGCACAAGTGATGACTCCGGGAGAAAGGCCTTCACCACAGTTCAAAGGATGATTAGAGAATACTTGTTCCGCTGCTCGACAGAATTTCTCTTGCAAGGATCTACATCGGACCAGACTCCAGTGAGACAAGGATGCCCTCTCTCCAAGAAGAACGAAAAAACGATGCGGGGGTAACGCTCGTATATCTACCCGAAACCTGGATTTGACTGCCTAAGTGACAAGAAACAAGTCCGCCACGGCACCTAAGAACAAGCAGCCTTCCACTACGGTCAGTAGAACAAGAAACTGAAGACATTGGAAGAAATCTGGCTGAGAAGATCAATCACTACCTCGACCAACTCCAGGTGAAACGGCCAAGGGCAGGTCTCATACTGCGGCGCAGACAGTCGAATCTCCCACCAGAAGGGAGATTACACCCAGTTTGAAGACTGGCGCTTCATCCACAGCACCAGACTCAATATACGCTGCAAACAAAACGACAAAAGGTGCCGCTGATGTGGTAAAGATAAGGAGACATAAGAATATGCAGCCAGGGCCGACAAACGTTGAATGTCCCGAAACCGACAACGCAACCAGAATCGCCACAAGGACAAGCTCAAGCGCACAGCAACCAGCACTGTCCCCAAGACAACCGGAATACTGCCAGAATACAACAACTCTTCTGTGACATGAAAATCGGCCTACCGACTAATCATGGAAGAACGAAGCCCACCCTGTCCCGTTAACCACGACATCATCATAAAACACTTCGCACCACCAACAGAAGGGACTAACACCCAAAGAAATCATAGATGACAACCAGGAGTACGGCCTGTTCGACATCTTCGAAGATTACTTCACTGCCAACGAGGTCTGGCAAAGATTGAAGCGGACCAATGACTCCAGCCCAGGACTGGATAGGATCTGCTACAAGCACTGGCAGAAATATGACTGCAATAGTCATGTTCTAACTGCCCTTTTCAACAGATGCCGAGACCTCGGCAGGATACCTGACTCCTGGAAGCCGTCCAAGATCATTCGTTCTGTGAACAGCTAAGAATAACTATAACATTACACGAATTTATTAATAAATTCAAACTATAACACACAACATTCACTTGAGTCAATCCTTTCTAATTCGACTGCGCTCAGACGGACAGCCATCTCATTTGCATCACCCTCATTGCATTGAATCATTCGAGATCATTCAGTCTGTGAACAGCTCTATTTACACAGCCTTTTCTACATATACACCGACAACTACACCCTGGTCTGGCTGGACCTGAAGAATGCTTTCGGGTCAGTCCCCCATCAGACAATTGCCCAGGCCCTCATCGAGATCATTCGTTCTGTGAACAGCTAAGAATAACTATAACATTACACGAATTTATATATAAATTCAGACTATAACACACAACATTCACTCGAGTGTCTCTAAATCGACTGCGCTCAGACGGACAGCCATTTCATTTGCATCACCCTCATTGCATTGAATCATTCGGTCTGTGAACAGCTCTATTTACACAGCCAAATCAGCATAACCTCGCCCTGACATCATCAACATCACACCTCAAACAAGCATCATGTCTTCATCGCCACTGCATCTCGCCGGCCAACCAAGCTACCACCGCGGTCACCATCCCCGCAAGGGACTCACCACTCCTGCCCCCAGCAGGAGCGGAACACCTAATTTTTTCTCCAATTCAGGCCGCCGACACAGCACCAGAAAAGGACAACACGACGCAGAAAACGCTGCAACGCCCACAGGTCCAACATCGGGAGATCTACGCGGCGACCTGGACACAGGGACACCGCAGAGCGATGAAGAACCGCGGCCCGAAAACACCTCGGACGAGGACAAGGCGATCACAGATTCCGCCGCAGCAGAGGACTCTTTCACCCAGGCACAACCTTCCGAGGCACCGCAAGGCAAATACGTCGTCTCTGATAGCACACCAAAGACCATAGCACCCGGGACGACGTCTAGGCCCCCAGCGAAACCTAAAACCCTTGCCACCACACCTCAGCCAACTCAGGAAGGACGGAAAAGAAAGAGAGCCGACAACACCGACTCTCCTAACGAAAACCCAGCTCAACGGAGCAAGATAACGACTCCTCCCCAAGGAAGCAGGAAAGACGTGCCGGCACCTCACCCTCCAGTCGCACCGACAAGGACTCCCGACTACCACTTCAGGATGGGAAGAAAAGGCAAGAAAAAGCTCGTGTGGATCAGCAGATCTGCACGCCCATGGCCACGCCAACCCCCCAACGAGCCCAACACTGGTGCCTGCTCAGTGGAAGTCATCGCGAACTATTCTAATACACAAAGACGGCAATGAGGAGGAGCCAGGGAACTGGAGACCAATCTCTCTAGTCTGCACGGCTGGCAAATTGTTTGCTGGCTGCCTGGCTAGACAACTGATGGCTCTTAATGACAACTTCGCCCTACTGGCGCCAGAGCAAAAAGGTTTTGTCCCAGCAGAAGGATGTCTGGAGCTTTGTTCTGCGCTCAGTCATCCAGGCCGCGCGAAGATCGAGAAATCAATGCGTCGTCGTCTGGCTGGACCTGAAGAATGCGGGTCAGTCCCCCATCAGACAATTGCCAGGGCCCTCATCGAGAAACGCCTTCACAAGTCCTGCCGACAGTTAATGGGAGAATACTTCTTCCACTGCTCGACGGACTTAATGTCAGGCGATGCGGTGTCTCGCGAGGTTCCAGTACTGAGTGGAGTTAGACAAGGCTGCCCCCTATCTCCACTCATTTTCAATCTGTCCATCGACAGCCTACGCTGATGATTTGGCGTTGATGGCGTGTGGCCCGAAGGAAATGGAAACTCTTCTTTCCCTCGTCGGCGAGGCAGCTCTGCAGCTTGGTCTCCAATTCAAGCCATCCAAGTGCGCCTCGCTTCGTCTGGATGGCGCCAACCACATCGTCATCCCCACTACCTTCACAATTCATGGAGGTAGCCCAGTTGTCATGGACGAGAAGGCCCTCATCGAATATTTCTTCCACTGCTCGACGGACTTTCTGTCAGGCGATGCGGTGTCTCGCGAGGTTCCAGTCCTGAGTGGAGTTAGACAAGGCTGCCCCCTATCTCCACTCATTTTGAATCTGTCCATCGACAGCCTCGTGAGACTTGCCGCGGATCAGACACTCTCGGTTACTCGATGTATGGCCGTCGATACTCTGTGCTCGCCTACGCTGATGATTTGGCGTGTGGCCCGAAGGAAATGGAGACTCTTCTTTCCCTCGTCGGCAGCTCGGTCTACAATTCAAGCCTAGGCTCCTCCACGGGTTGGCCCAATATTGCAGTACCTCCGGGATCGGCCCATTCTATAGAAAGAATTTAAAGATCTGCATGCCCATGGCCATGCCAACCCCCCAACGAGCCACGGACATCCCTAGGCACAGAGTAAACTACTCGAAGAAAGAGGAAAAAACAATGTGGGAGATTACGCTCGTATATCCCCACCCGCAACCCGGATTTGACTGCCCAGCCTGCCTAGGCGACAAGAAACAAGTTCACCTAAACACCCAAGAACAAGCAGCCCTCCACTACAGTCAACAGCACCAAAAGCTGAAGATCTATTTCCTGTGCAGCATCTGCATCAAGCCACACGGACGCTGAAGGAAATAACCGAACACATCAGAGCGCGGAATCACCCTGGTAGGTAGTCACGAAACGAAAAGCAGCCAAAACGCCCCCAGCACCTTCTCCATCACCAAAAGTGGCCGAGACCCCGCCCGCCCCTGACACTGGGAACAGAGGAGAACCAACCTGCGCTTCTCCAATATACGCGGAAGTCGTCGCGAGTCGGGAAACCCCAAAACCAACAACGGCCACCCTCTCGGACAAGCCCCCGCACAACAGCAGGAGTGAGCGTCAGGACATTCCAATTGACGCCACCCCCGAACAGAAAGACCCCCAAATCCCCAGTGTCGATTCTGCCAAAACGAATGGACCCAGTTGAAACAGGCTCACAACCACATCAGGCATCCAAAGAATGGGCGGAGACCCTAGAAGCCAGGAACGAGGGCCTGCCAGGATCTACAAGAGCGCCCCTAACCCCCGCAACCCAACAAACAGCAACCGAAGCGACCGCCCTGCTCGCCCACCAAACAACACAGGACCGCCGTCGGGGGGCAACATGAGGACCAACAATCCACGCGAGCAGCGGGAGAAACCGCGCTCCTCCAGGCGGCCCGCGAGAAGCGGCAGGCGCCACCGCTCCGGAAGAGAATGCTGACCTCGAGGAAATGCTGGGCCGACCGGGCACAGCACAGCAAAAAGCCTGGATCGTCTGGATCCAAGCATGCGACTCGCAAGATGAGCTGAACGCCATCATGACGGATCTCATCGACGGCATCCGCTCGACAATAGAGGCCAAAACGGCCGAATTTACAGCAAACCTACAAAATCTTTATAGAAAGAACATGAAAGTAGCATTCAAAGTAACCGAAACTAATCGCTCATGAGTGCCCAATTTGCCCCTCAAAGCCTAATCACTCAAGATATTTCCAACATCAAACATTATGCGCCACCATTCCACGTTCTGGGCCCGTACAAGAGCCACCTCCAATCGAACCAGGATGACATGCGGCACGACCTGGCTTACTGATGATTTTGGATTGCTAGTGGGAATCTCGGGTATTGCTTCACCTGTGTCTTCGGAAAGGGCTATGAAACGTGTCTTCCGGGATAGAATGCTACAGCGACTGACAGGCAAACCGAGCACATGTTCGTCACCCATACGTTCAAATGATGTAAACCTAAAGCATTTCAATTCAGAATTATTGTAATTCTCATTTTATCATTCTGAAATAATTAAAAAATTAAATATGCACCAGATGAAAAAGATCAATTATGAAAATAATGCAAAAACTGTTTTTTTCTATTTTATTAAGTGAATAGAGGGCTGAAGCCTTTCACCTGTCCACTATCAAACAGCAAAACATTGAGAAAAGAAACGAGAGGTTCAATCAGTAATAGACGAGAAAAAGAGACAAATCATATTCATTGAGAAGGGAGGTGAAGCGACTATTGGTGCTAGCTGAGACTATGCTATTAAGTAGTTTATTCCAAATAATTCGATTTGTGGAAAAATATTTGGTGCTGTCTATTGTGTAATAATATGACCTTAGTTTAAATTGATGACCTCTAGTTGATGAGTAGCTTGCAAAATGAATACGTTTTTTTAAGGTGAGTTGATGTTAAATTATTGATGATCCTGTATAATAAGCAGAGGTCAGCTATTAAGCGGTGATGGTCAAGCGATTTATGCTGTAGAGCATTGAGCCGATCATGGTACTTTAGCTGAGGGTTCCAGACCTGACTGCTGTACTCTAGGATTGATCTCACATATACACAGAGAGCTTTGGTGAGAATATTTTTGTTCCTAGAGGTGAATGATTTGAGAATCAGTCTTAAACGGACTGCAGCCTTGTGTGTGATGTTGTCAATGTGAAGCCAGAATTTTAAGTCTATGATGACACCAAGATCTCTGGTTTGATCAACAGTGGTGAGCAGGATATCATCAATATAGTACTGTTGTGGGCAGGGTCCATTCCTGGAACCGGTTTTAATTTAAAAGAGTGAGTCGATGCCTCTCGTAAGATCAGAACCATGCATTGACAGTGATTCGTACAGTTAAATATCATCTGCAAATAGTTTAATTGTGATATCCTTATGTTATAATAATAATATAAACTAATATTACTTTATACTCAATTCTAAATTCTTAAAATATTAACTAATTTATTTAAAGCTAGGTAAGGTGTCATATATGCTTACAAATTTAACAGAAACTTTAGCTTTGATATTAAATTAAATCATCTGTGTAAATTATTATTTGCATGTCACTCTTAATAATTCCCTCATTTCAGTAATTAGGTAAAAGTAAAAAGAATTGTTTCTATACAAACAATTATTGGTGTTAAGTGCTAGTAGTAACAGTCATTAAGTAACATCTGAACTAATACATTCTTTTGATGTTTTTATTATTTATTACAATCACAAATGTTTGTTAATTTTAAACATGACTAAGTACTCGAATAGTTTGTCACTCATTATGTTCCTTCGGCTGTTTATCGTCATACCAGCATAACTGAATGAACGTTCAACAGCTGTCCTAACTGGCAGGAGTGTTCAACTGGATAAATAATTTCTTCAGGGTCTCACTTCCAGTAATAATGTTCATGTCCATCTGAATGGTCTCAAAGATACCGCATCAGAATATCAGTGTGAGACACAGACCTTATGCAATTGAAAAAACTGTCTTCACCATTCAGCATCAGATGAAACATGCTCCATCCACCATTACTGCCTTAGGAGATGCAGCCAACAGATTTTTCAAGTGCTGAAATTGATTAATCTGATTTAGAAGATGTACAATAATACTAACTTTGATCCAAAAATTACATAATTACTATTGCCACTTTTATGATGCATAATATGTAAGATATGGCATACCTGAATTCCATTGAAGATCAATGAGCAGGCTGTCTGTCCAATATATTTTGTACTTCGGATGGATGATGGCAGCATCTCGGACATCCATGTTCTGGAATTATGTTGCAGACACCATTTTAGCTACCAGTTTCTCAGGGAGCTTGACAACCGTTGGCAACAAATATCCCATATTCCTCAACTTCTGTAGGATGCATGCATTCCAAGTGCTTCAAGTTAGATGAAAAACCTTCACATGCTGAACATAGTTTTTTTCGGTTGGCAAAGTAGGCAAGCATACTTATAAGATACGGCAACAGACTATCTTCAACGTTGTTGACACTCAATCTGTCTTTGGAGGTGGTACGGGAAAATTCAGATCTCAATTGATTGGATGATCTAAGATTGTAAGAGTGGACATCTGATGATTTGAAAAACATATTATTAAAGGATGGAGGCAGCAAGTTATGTTCATAATTGTATATGAAGAGGCAAGTTTGGAATTTATTGATCTGATATATATTTAGAAGTCCATTTGAAATAAAAAAGTCCTTTGTATGGGCACGTGGATGGAGACGAAATACTGTACGAATTATTCTTTTTTGGAGTGTAAGTAAGAGATGTCGAATCGATAATTTCAAAAATAAAACAGTTCGTAAATTGTAATACACCCGTATTTTCAAAGTTGTCTGATGGCTTAATCGTCTGCGCAAGCAGCAGCGACCTGGAGATTTGGATTGACCATATTTTTAGTATATTGCGCGCGCGTTATGTTTGATATCACGTACCGCACCCCCTCTCTGCGTGCTACGATCGTTTGTGTTTTGCTAAATTAAATAATATTCTAAATAGCTTATAAATGGTTGGGCGTTTACTTCTACCTTCCTTAGGTTTCAAAGAAAGCATTAAACTTGTTAAAGAACTTAAATAAGTTAATATCACGTTTTAAACTAGCCTACGATAGTTTAAAACATTTTAACAATAAACCTTTGAGTGGATTAGATTAGCTGCTACTAATTTTAAACGTTGTTTAAAAGTTGTTTGTTTTCATTGTCATTCAAAACCGCCATACTCTTCATTTGAATTGTTTTCATTGTTGTGTTGATTTTCTTCGTCCTACCATCTAATCTCGTTGTATTACCAAAATAAACTGTAATGAGGATTTCTTTGGCATTTTGTTTTTTTCTCTACATTTGTCATATTTTCCGCTATTTAAGATTATAAAATGTCCGCTCGTTGTTGTTTGCATTAAAAAAGCTTCGATATGACAATCTCCGATTTAAACAAAAACAACAGGCGACAACCACAAAAGAACGACTGATTAGAAAGAGGAAGGTTCTCGAATAACAGAATTTCAAAAAAAAATTTAACATAAATTAAACTAATTTAAAATTTTATTTATGTTACTTTGTGACGCCTTGTGTCAAAAAGGTAATGAAAAGTATGATCAAAAATAGTAGTTTGTTACAAGTAAAAAATTACCAAAAAGTAATTAATAACAAATTATATGTAATTCAATACTGCACAAGACTGTGAAGGACAACCAAGTTCCAAGTTGGAATCGGCATTTGCCCACTTTAATGGGCATGAAGCGGTTGCATGCTTCAGCTACCACCTATGCGAGTTGTGGGCAGCCAGACACTACAGGCAATGCCTCTAGTCGGATAATGGCAAACTACTGAACACGCCCCATCTCCGCCACGCCAAAAAGAGACTCAGGAAGAGCCAAGGACGCCGATCTTTGGCGGGAAACAATCCAAGTCGAGGACGCAAAGAGCGGTCCCAAGCGGTGATATTTCTATTAATGGTAATAGAAATAGAAATTCTCTGCAAGTTAAAATTTGAATAGGAATAGAAATTGCCTGAAAAAATGAAATTAGGAATTATTTTTCAATTTAAAATGTAATTAGAATGAGAAGTAAGTTTAATTATAAAGGGAAATGGAATGAAGAATTATTTTTAGTTTAAAATGGAAATGTGAATTTATCTTGTAGACAGACAAGATTCAGTCAAGTACAACCGCTGCGAGTATTAGTTGTATCATCAAAAGGAAAACTGCGCTATAATATATCTTAACTCACCACGGATGTCAAAAGGAGAAGAAAACAGGTCGTCGTCGCATGGCTAGACCTCAAAAATGCCTTCGGCAACGTGCTGCACAAGGTCATTTGAAGCGCTGAGAACTTTCATCTTTCAACTTTCTATGAACCTTTTCCCGTTGGCGACGCTATGTGACATTTTCACTGTGGCCCAGGCTGAGAAATTCCTACGGTCTAAAGATCCGGGGGTCCGCCATCTGGCTTGGGGTTCACTTCAATCTGTCGCCAACAAGCGTGCCAAGAAAACCTGCGATGCCCTGGAGGTAATAGCATATCTGAATGGATCGACGGAGGGTGACCTCGGATACAGCTCTAACGATCACTCAACATTCTTCTCAACGGTTCAACAGAGGGTTGCCTTGGCAACAGCTCTGATGACCACTCCACATTCTGGGCCCGTACAAGAGCCGCCTCCAATCGAACTAGGACGACTTGCGGCACGACCTGGCTTACTGATGATTTTGGATTGCTAGTGGGAATCTCGGGTATTGTTCCACCCGTGTCTTCGGAAAGGGCTATGAAACGTGTCTTTCGGGATAGAATGCTACAGCGATTGACAGGCAAACCGAGCCAAGGCAAAGTCTATGCCTCTACCTGCCAGTCTTCCCACGCCAATCATTTTCTGCGTGAAGGCACGTTTCTCCGGTTCACGGACTGGAACTTCATCTTCCGTGCAAGGCTCAACGTCCTCCCGGTGAACTTGGCCCCGTTCCATGACGCAGATACATTGCTATGCCGACGTTGTGGTGAATGGGAGGAATCGTTGCCCCATGTCCTAAATCACTAAAACACAAGCATGCGACTTGTCACAGCGAGACATGATAGTCTTGAACAGGCTATTCCATGCCATGCCCGTGGACCTGCAGGCCCTCACGAAACTGGACAGCAACCCGCCCCACTCTGCATCAAAGAAACGACCGGATCTGATTGTCACCGACGAGCACAAGCGTACAGTCACCATGGTCGATGTCACCACCCCTTTTGACAATGGCCCGAGGGCCATGGAGGAGGCACGTCAAGAAAAGCTTGACAAGTATAAAGACATCGAACGCGAGCTCACGGCCAAAGGCTACAAGGCCATCAACGAAGCCTTCTTCGTTGGCTGCCTTGGCTCGTTTCCATCGCGGAACTTCATGGTGGCGAGGGAACTGGGCATTAGCAGACGTTATGCCGAGCTAATGGCCAAGCTCATGGTAGCAGACACGATCCGGTGGTCCCGAGATATCTATTATACACACGTCTCGGGTGAGGCCCAGGAGAGGCCCCGAGACCTGGAGCAGCCGCCCGACCTCCACGGACTTTCTCTACAAGCAGAAGAGCCGGAGCAAGCCGAAGTCAAAGAAGAAGTCCCAGGAGAAGACGAGGACTTTGACTTTGACTTTTGATACCGCTGCTGTTCTTTGTACATTTATAATTGATTTCGATTTTGTTTCGTTTTTCGGACACCTTTTTTATTTCACGTTCGGGTTACTATTTCGATTTTTTCTTTCAACTGTACATATGTTTGCTTTTTATAATAAACGAAATTCTGTTCTTATCAGCTTAATATCTGATAGATCCTCCATCGGAGGATATCGATATTAAACTTATCTTTGGACAGAGGAGGCGGCCTCGGGCTTGCCCAGGCTCCTCCACGGGTTGGCCCGGTATTGCAGTACCTCCGGGATCAGCCCATTCTTTGGAAAGAATTTAAAGTTAAGCATCTTATTCAAAGTGTACTGTTGTGCTTCCTGTGCTGTTGTGCTCCCTCTCGCGTCGACCAGGCTCTGCTTACTTTTCCTCTCACCAGGCATCGTCTCTCCGCAGGACGACCAATCCTGCCACCTGTCGACGAAAAAAAAACAGAAAAAGGACGACCAATCCCGCCATCTACCGAAGACTTCAGGACACAAGTGGACACGGACACTCCAAAAGGACATTTGCTCATCTGCGATAAGTGTCTTTTTCTTTCATTCATTCCGCACTAGCTACGCGCCAGCACGCTAGAATAGCCATTGCACATAAGCGCCCAACTTATCGCTGCAATAACATTACTCATATTGTTAACAATACACAACAGTAGTTACTGCGAATAAGCGACCAACTTAGCCTCGCAATAACCACCGCATACTTGACTATTACGCATAGTAATTACTCGCATCATTATCAGCACGCCACAGTAGTTACTGCGAATAAGCGAACAACTTATCCTCGCAATAACCACAGCACAGCACATTTGATAACAACAACTACTACGCATAGTAATTACTCGCATCATTATCAGCACGCCACAGTAGTTACTGCGAATAAGCGAACAACTTATCCTCGCAATAACCACAGCACATTTGGTAACAACAACTATTACGCATAGTAATTACTCGCATCATTATCAGTACGCCACAGTAGTTACTGCACCGCAAGGCAAAGACGTCGTCCCTAAGGGCACACCAAAGACCACAGCACCCGTGGCGGCGTCTAAGCCCCGAGCGAGACCTAGAACGCTTGCCACCACACCTCAGCCAACTCAGGAAGGACGGAAAAGAAAGAGAGCCGACAACACCGACTCTCCTAACGAAAATCCAGCTCAACGGAGCAGGATAACGACTCCTCCCCAAGGAAGCAAGAAAGACGTGCCGGCGCCAAACCGCCCAACCACACCGCCAGAGTCTTCCGACCACCACTTCAGGATGGGAAGAAAAGGCAAGAAAAAGCTCGTGTGGATCCTCTATCCACCGAACTTCAAGAATGCCCCCTGCCCCATGTGCCCGAAGAACAACCAGACTCTACTACAGGATCTGGAATCGGCTCTTGCCCACTTCAATGAGCATGAAGCGGCGACGTGTTTCAGCTGCCACCTGTGTGACTCGTGGAACCCCGAAGAAGACTGGGCAGCCAGACACTACAGGGACTGCCACGAGTCGGGTAGTGGCAAACTACCAAACAAAAGCCCGCCTCCGCCATGCCTGAAAGAGACCCAGGAAGAGCCAGAAACACCGACCTCAAGTGGGAAACAGCCCAAATCAAGGCCGCAAAAGAGCAGTTCCAAGAACACTCAAGCGCCAAGAGGAGGAAAGAATCTCACCAGAGCAACAACCAGTCAAAGCCAACCAGTGACTGTGGAGAGACCAAGCAATCCGGAAACGTCTCCACCGACCATTACACCGGCTGAGACCTTGATTACACCAGAACAACACATCGTTCTGGTACCGATGGATTCACAAGAGATCACATGCCCGAAGAAGTGTCATACCAAAACCTACGCCTCCCACAACGGTCTGGCACGACACATCCGAAGGGCCCATGGAATCTCAAGCCTGAACTTTGAATGCAGAATCTGCACAGAACGTTTTCAGACCCTGAAGGCGGCAAACTCGCACCTCCGTGCGCGCCATCGCATAGACCAGCCCCAAGCAGCTACCAAGACTAAACCCCAGGCAGCTCCCCAACCGGTCTCCCAGGCGACAAAGAAAAAGGAAGACAATCATCCGAGGCCCAACCGAAGCTCAGCAAGCCTGGATGCTCTCCTTTAACGCCGCCACCTCCCAGGAATCCCTCGATACAGCTCTCGCAGACCTCATCCTCGCAGTCCGCGAGAAAATCCAAGCGAAGAGCACCTTCAAAGGACGGAAGGAAGGCCTTGCCCCGGCAAGAACCGAAGTCCAGGAAGCAGCGAGGATCCAGAAGCTGTACAGGATGAATAAAGGAGGAGCATTCAGGGAGATCAACCAGGCTCCTAGTCCATTCTGCCAAATCGATCATGCGAAATTAATAGAACACTAGTCGCAAGTCGGGAAACCCCAAAACCAACAACGGCCACCCTCTCGGACAAGCCCCCGCACAACAGCAGGGGTGAGCGTCAGGACATTCCAATTGACGCCACCCCCGAACAGAAAGACCCCCAAAATCCCCAGTGTCGATTCTGCCAAAACGAATGGACCCAGTTGAAACAGGCTCACAACCACATCAGGCATCCAAAGAATGGGCGGAGACCCTAGAAGCCAGGAACGAGGGCCTGCCAGGATCTACAAGAGCGCCCCTAACCCCGGCAACCCAACCACCAACAAACAGCAACCGAAGCAACCGCCCTGCTCGCCCACCAAACAACACAGGACCGCCGTCGGGGGGCAACATGAGGACCAACAATCCACGCGAGCAGCGGGAGAAACCGTGCTCCTCCAGGCGGCCCGCGAGAAGCGGCAGGCGCCACCGCTCCGGAAGAGGATGCTGACCTCGAGGAAATGCTGGGCCGACCGGGCACAGCACAGCACAGCAAAAAGCCTGGATCGTCCGGATCCAAGCATGCGATTCGCAAGATGAGCTGAACGCCATCATGACGGATCTCATCGACCGCATCCGCTCGACAATAGAGGCCAAAACGGCCGAATTTGCTACAGCAAACCTACAAAATCTTTATAGAAAGAACATGAAAGTAGCATTCAAAGTAACCGAAACTAATCGCTCATGAGTGCCCAATTTGCCCCTCAAAGCCTAATCACTCAAGATATTTCCAACATCAAACATTATGCGCCACCATTCCACGTTCTGGGCCCGTACAAGAGCCACCTCCAATCGAACCAGGATGACATGCGGCACGACCTGGCTTACTGATGATTTTGGATTGCTAGTGGGAATCTCGGGTATTGCTTCACCTGTGTCTTCGGAAAGGGCTATGAAACGTGTCTTCCGGGATAGAATGCTACAGCGGCTGACAGGCAAACCGAGCACATGTTCGTCACCCACACGTTCAAATGTCGATTCTGCCAAAACGAATGGACCCAACTGAAACAGGCTCACAACCACATCAGGACCCGGCACCCAAAAGAATGGGCTGAGACCCTTGAAGCCAGGAACGAGAGCCTGCCAGGACCAACAAGAGCGCCCCTAACCCCGGCAACCCAACCACCAACAAACATTATGCACCCCCAACAGGAGAAGTGTTGTCAGTCGAAGATATACTCACACCATAGCTGTTGAGCAAGAGCACAAAGCTGCATATACAGTTAAAAGCACTGCTGGCTAAACCAGACTAGACCAGGTTGACACACACCAGCCTTAATGCTGTATCAAACAACCTTGAAAAGATATCCAAACATGAGGTTTGTAAACTGGAAGCGCAAGGCTATAAAATAGCACAAGAACGCAGACAGATGGTCAAGAGACATCTACTATCATGCTCAAGAAATATTCTCAGATAGAGCACACTATCACTTCTAAAGCCGATGAGCTAGTCATTAAGTCGACCGTGCCAAGTAGCCCTGAATAATGAGGTCCAAAAGAGACCTTACAGGCTCTCCACATCAGGGCAACAAAAGCCATGCTTGTAACGGCCAAGGACAGACAGGTATCGGACACCCTCTTGCATTGTTTTACAAAGCTAACCCACTGGAGGTATAATAGATATTATTACTATAAAAACTACCTAGTCATGCTGGCTGCTTTACTGCCTGAATATAGCTTAACACAATTACTCATTAATGCATTACTGCATTATCACAAACAATGCAACCCAGCTAAACATTAATGCTAATGAGTTAATAATTGTACTTGCAATAAATCTCCAGCCACTTTATAAGTATTTGTATAATTAAGTGTATTTGAACAGCTATAGGCAACAAACCTATCCTGCAATAAAATAAATGTTTCTCTATTGTAGGAGTCAGCCTCACTATATTAACAGTAGTGTAACTGTTCTGCAATAGATATGATCCAGCTCTAATCTAACAAATACTGTCTAGCTTAATGGATATTTTCTTTCAGACAAAAGCAATATCAACTAAAAGGGAACATTAGAAGGCAGCCATGCATTTGAAAGAGATTTCAGATAGAAAATCAAGTGACCACAATATTTTACAATAAGTACACAAATTCACCCATACCACTGCTGACTTTGAAAATATGTTAGCAATAAAATTTGATCATTGAGATTGAGGGAGAAAGAACAAATGTATAAATCAATCACTTAGCATGCCACTTGCTCAATTAAATGTGGTACATCACTTTCACTGTTAGATTTTTTAAAAATTGACACTCTCATCTCTGGATGAAACATCATATGCATATTTTATAGTTTGGAAGAGAAAAATAGTTGCAATAATCGTGGCAACTTAGGACATTTCAACAGGGAAACATTAAGATCCTTTCCTGAACTGGGAAATCATAAGAAGCTTTTTCTAACACTATTAAGTCACACTAGTCTACAGAATGGTTCTTATTAACAGAGTAATAAGAATCTCATGTGGGAAATATAAAAATTCCATTCAAAAGTGGAACAAACTCTGTAGATCGCAAGCCAGTGGCTGATCACTAAGTAAAACAAATGAAACAAAAAAGAATAACATAAAATAAATTAAACATTCTTCATTCCTCTAAGGCAGCAGCTAATTTTATGCTGGAAGTGAAAATTATTTGATTCTTGGACCTAGAATCATTCAAAGGGTAATCTCATTGTCCAATTGCCTTCACTAGAGAGAGAGACTTTGTCCATTATCGACAAATGTAACTACAATCACGTTTCACAATTCGCACTCCCTAACTGATTAATAAATCAGATGCAATAATCTGATGCAAAAAAAGTAAATCACTAGCTAAAACCACAAAACATAGTACGCAAGTAACGGAGTTCAATGAAAGTGAAAGAAATTCATGAAAAGATCTTACATTGAGGCTAAATATAAGCATATTGCTTCACTGGGATGCTTCTTTCCACAAAATCTTGAGTAGTAGTAAAATGATTTGCTTCAAACTGCCATCCTCAACTCATTCACTGGATCCCGATGCTCGAAAACCGGCAAACAATGCAAGCACAGGAAAGCGGGGAAGAGTTTTGCCACAGCATGTTAATTTATAGCTCGTATTTCATTAATTAAATTTAATTCAAAATTTAAGCTTTATTATTTTAAAATAATAAAATTAATTTTAAATATTGTTAAAGGCAAATTATTTAAATTAAAAACTTGTCAGACTTTTACTGTTATTCAAATTTATTTATACAAAATATGTTTTAATTAACTTTAAAATAAATTAACTAATCAATAAAAATTATGTACGTTTTTAAATTTAGAACATTAAAAAAATGCATATTACGTTTTATATCGCATCTACCGATTTCCCCGAAAATAAACTTGTCTTCCGCCAGCAGACACTTATATCATGGTAAAAACCTAGTCTTTAACGTAGCTGAAGTTAGCAGACACTTAAATTTAATTTCTAATGCGAAATTTCAAATTATAATATTTGGAAACTACGTTTCAAATGCTTTTCAAAAATGTTTATAAATCAATTGGCGGAAGATTTTAAAATGTTTGAAGTTATTATAAATTTGAGGAATTCGTTCAAAAGTCTTCTTACTCAGTAACTACAATTTTTCGACTGACGAAATGTGCATCAAAATGTTCGTTAAGATTTCTACTTTCCAAATATGTATACCTTATTAGCCGAAAAAGATGTGGAACAACATAAGTGCTTAAAATATCGCGAGACATCTTAAGCGGAAGTCCTTCCATTAATGGAATGTCTTGCAAGTCTTCTTACTCAGTAACTACAATTTTTCGACTGACGAAATGTGCATCAAAATGTTCGTTAAGATTTCTACTTTCCAAATATGTATACCTTATTAGCCGAAAAAGATGTGGAACAACATAAGTGCTTAAAATATCGCGAGACACGGTCGTAAATAGACCATAAGCAATTAGATTCGTAGTTATCATAAAGAGTAAGTTCCTAAAGTAGCTTCCTTGCTTAGGCAGGCTTCCCGTCCTTTGAAGTATTTGATTTGCTAACTAATACTTGATCTTTGTCTTAAAATGATTACTCGTGAAATCTGAATGCGCACAATGTCAACCTAATAGGAAGTTGAACCAACAGTTCAAAGAAAAGGGAATTTCAATGAAGAATTGTAGAGAGTGTGGTAGTCTTGTTATATATGTGGATATGAACGCAATAAAATGTAATTGATTATAACTATATTCCATGTTCAATCATAATTCTATTTCAGCATCAATTATACTACTCTGAATTCATTCCACATTTTTTACGTGAAATGGATCGTGCAGAATTGGTAAATTCTGGAGCAAAAGCAAATAGATTTTATCATCCTAATTTCATGGCCAAATTTTGTAAGAACTTTGTGCCAACTCTGCCATTTTGGACAAACTTGATGCAGGGTTAGTATATTGAATGTTATACGACAACCACAAACGTAACTTAATATAATATTTAAGGAGACCTTGGGTGACATGGAACTGGTAAACCATACCAGAGTTTATCCGAAATATATAATCGCCACAGAAGTAGTTCCAATCAGGTTTTTATGCAAACTACCCCAAACAATGATTCTCTCTTAAAGATTTCCTATTGGAAGGATTAATTAAAATGATTAGTCTACAACATTATTTGCAACTTGACACTTGTCAAACTAATTTTACCAGTAACTGAATAATATTAAACAACTCTACTGCCTATCCAGGATAAAGTTCCTCACACTAATTAGGTGTCTCTGGACACGAGTTTTCAATGACCTTTTACAATCGTCGAGAAGGTTAGATAAGCGTTTAAAACCAGATATATATAATATTAACTGTATGATAACGTAAATTACAAATAATTTTTGCAGAAATCCATCTCAAGAGTTATGTGGAACAATATGATCTGGTCATCTCCGAGCTCTCTAAATTAACTGCGATTTTCATGAGATTTAACAATGCCAATAAATAGTTTACGTGTTGCCATCACAATTGTATTCGTCACGATACACAATAAAAGTTTATAAATTTTCTCGAGATTATTTGTAGAGTTCGAGTTGCGTGGTTTTTCCGGACCGTGTTTATTTTGAAAGTTTGGTTTATTAGAAAGTAGCGATGATTCTGGGTGTATAATAATGTTATAAATATTTAGACTTACGTATTTCTGCACAAATAAATTATTATTTACATAAATTTAGATACTGAAGCTTAATGTTTTATTTCTGTACTTTTATTTATGTTTTTTCAAATAATTTAAAAAACAAAGTCTTCTGTTGATTGAGATATGAACATTTTTAAAAAGCATTTGTAACGTAGTTTCCAAATATTATAATTTGAATCTTCGCATTAAGAAATAAATGTGAGTGTCTGCTAACTTCAGCCACGTTAGAGACTAGGCTTTTACCATTATATAGGTGTCTGCTGGCGGAAGACAAGTGAAAATAAGCCCTAGTTAAGATAGCCAGCCCGCATTTATGGTAGTACGTTAGATCTGCTGCAACATTTTATCGAATCATATTATTAAAGTAATATCACTATTATTATAATGAAATAATAATATAATAAAATGCTGATAATTACAATTATATTTATTTATAAATATAACAGCGGGTAAGCAGATGCGGTAAACAGACAACCATAGTTGCATCGGGTTGTGTTTATAAATATTAATTTAGTACGTCTGTGAATTACGGTTAATTATTATTGCGTCAATGTAAGTGCAAAAAGAAAAAGTTATTCCATCGAATACAAGAAAGGAATCGTGGAAGACTCACGTGACAAAAATTTTACCGCTTTTTGTAAAGAGAATAAGTTTCGCAAATGGCGAGATGCATATGATTACCTCAGTCAACGGGTGGACAATGGAAATACTAAGAAGCGCAAGTGTGGATCAGGTCGTCAACCATTATTTCCTGATTTGGAAGATACTATCTGTGACATGTATGTTGCTGACAAGAGATCTAATGCTCTGAATATACGCAGGGCGTTTTCCCTTGAAATGGCACCACAGACATATCCCCAACAGACTTCAAAGCATCACAATGCTGGCTGGATAACTTTCCTTAGCGATATAAACTGTCGTTAAGAAGATCAACACTATTCAAATTGGATGATACTGAAGTTGTTAAACTTGCAATCTCATTTAAGTCTTTTGTTGAAGGCATGGACTTTTCCAAATACAAACTCTCCAACATGATTGCTATGGATAAAACTGCAGTGTCAACCATCTCAATTAACAATTGATCAGAGGGGTGTCACATCAATCTCTGATCCCTCCACCGGTTACAAAAGTGCTACCTGCATTTTGGCAATTTGTCTTGATGGAAAGAAAGCCTCACCTCTAATCATCACTAAGGGCTAGAAAGACAAAATTGATTTCAGGCATATGTTCTTGAAAAAGCCTAGTGCACACAGGCAGTTTTAAGGAAATGGGTCGATTTAATGCTGCCGCTTGTTTTGCGAGGTGACCAAGAGGCTCTTAGATGGGTTATGAATTCATGGTCTAAAATTACTGACAGTTGTCAGTGTTGTGCCGTAACGAATTACATGTAATTCGATATTGTAGTTAACAGTGTTGTAAAAAGTACCACATTTCAGTAATTAGGTAAAAGTACAAGTAATACTTCGAAAATGTATCTATGTTAAAGTAAAAGTATTTGTTCAAAGATGTACTTAAGTAAAAGTAAAACGTTACAGCAATTTAAAATTATTTAAAAAGTAAAAGTACTGTCGCCGTTTTTGTGATCATACATAATTCCATATTATCTAAATGTCTGTTATAACTATGGTACTGACTGCTATTACTAACACTCATTGAGTAATTAAGCAATAACATTTGAATTAATGAAAGTGTTTTATTCTTTATTTATTATAATCACAAATATTTGTTAATTTTCATCTTAACTAAGTTCTAGTCCGACTGCTGCTCAATGTCAGACATGACTGGGTAACTGTTGTTTTGGTGAAATTTCCCCTTTCGCTGTCATGGTCGTTGTCTACCTTTCTATTACCTGCACTTCTTGCCAACAATTCATATTTCGAAACATGTGCTGGATGCATGCGTTCCATATATTTCTTCAAGTTTGACGACGAACCTACCAATGCTCAATACTTAGTTTATTTTGTTTGCACAGTTGCAAACTTATATGATTTTGCTTCCTTTGATTCAAATCTGAACATTGTGATTAAATATGGCCACGTGTGCTCTTCAGCGGCGTAGCTGGCCGGGGGGTCTTGGGGTCCGGACCCCCCCTGCTGGGATCTGGACCATTTTTTCAAATGGTCCAAATCCGGTGAGTTTTTTTTATTCGGGGAGGGGGGGAGTATAGTAACAATGAGTGAAAGGATGAGCCTTCTATTAAAACATTAGTATTAATAATGTCAAGCACATTTTCATTCTGAAACATTTATATGACAAATTATTTTTCAATTAAATGAATCATTTAAATATTTGATATACTTTATAAGGATTTTTCAAAAAAATTTCAAATTCTCTAAATATTTATGTGAGTTTACTTTTAGTTGCTCGTCCGCTGTTTTTGAAAATAAATCGCGTTTTGTTCTGAACTACGAAGCAGTTCACGAGGTAAAGTATAAAGCATATTTTAAATTCTATACTAATATAAAAATAATAGTAATAATAAATAGAACTATAAAAATGTCGTTATTTCGAGATCCGGCTGTGGAACCTACAGAATCCGTTAAAGATATCAATTCAGTAATTGATTTAGGTGCTATACAACCTCGAGGAATAGCCTTTCCAACTACAAGTATACTTGTTGGAAATAAACTGAAATCATTAAAATTTCAACAATCTTGGTATGATGGGAGAGAATGGTTGGAGTACAGCATTTCTAAAGATGAAGCTCATTGCTTTTTTTGTCGTCTTTTCAAACCAAAAAACTTAGCTAATAACAAATACGATCAGTTTGTTGTTACCAACAAAGATTGGAAAAAAATGACAGGTAAAGATGGCAAGATTTCAAGACACGAATCCAGCAAAGCTCATCTTTCTGCTGCTGAAAATTATCGACATAGAATTGCTGCAACTAACAGAAACTCATCGGTAGCTGCTAAATTGTCAAAAGCATTTTATGATCAGCAACAAAAAGAAATAGAAGAAAAAGCCAAAAATCGAAAAGTTCTCATTATAATTTTAGATATTATCAAATTTTTATCTAAGCAAAATTTAGCGTTCAGAGGCCATGATGAAAATTTTACATCTGATAATCGTGGGAACTTTTTAGAACTAGTAGAATTTTTAGGGAATTATTCACCGATACTTCGAGACTGGTTAGATAATCATCCCAAAAATGTTTCTTGGCTTAGTCCAGACATTCAAAACGAATTAATTGAACTTACCACTGATGAAGTTTTAGAAGAAATTTCAAAACAAGCTCAAGGGAGACTGATCAGTATTATGTGTGATGAAGTGAGCGATCGATCCAACAACGAACTTATGAGTATCGTCATTAGATATGTCATTGATTCAGCCGAAAGAAAGCTTGATAGCCATAACCCAGGTGAAAAATACTTCTGCTAAAAGTTTAGTTGAAATAATATTGCAGCAGCTCAAACGTTTGAATCTTTCAATTCATAATATAATTGGACAGTGTTATGATGGAGCATCAAATATGTCGGGTATTTACAACGGCGTACAAGCTCAATTGAAAGAACTATCAGATAGAAAACCAGTGTTTATTCATTGTTGGGCTCATGTTTTGAATTTAGTTTTACAGGATGTCTGTAAATTAACAAAAAACTGCAATAAAGTATTTGATTTGCTGCAGAAAGTTTTTGTTATTGTAGAGGGTTCGCCAAAGCGTCATGATTAGTGTTGTGAGCGTGAAATATTTCAATTGTTTTATTTCGAAATGTTTTGTTTTTTTTGAAATATTTCAACGCAAAAAAAACACAAAAAAAAACAAAAACAAATTAATGTTAATTAAAAAAATTAAGTTAAGTTAAAAAATTAATTAATTAAAAAAAGTTTTATTGTTTATTACTAATTTTGTAATTATTTATCGTGCAGGAAATTATTAATTAATTTTTGTAAATTTATTACGTAATATTCAGCATCTTTTGTCTTTACAAAAATCAACTTCAGTGGGGGCAATCATTGAACAGAAATATCCTCACATTTATTGCTATGGTTGCTGTGCTCACGGACTTAACCTCTTGATGAATGATATTGCCAAGATGACACCTATAAACCAGGTAATATCAAGTTCAATAAATGTAATAAAGGAGTTCAAAAGAAGCAATCGACAGCATTGTTGAAGTCCAAAGTCCTTCCACAAAATACTTTTACATCATTGAAACTGCCTGTGAAAACTAGATGGGGCTCCAATGTAATATCATTAAGAAACTTGGTGGAAAGGTATATGTTCATCACGACCTCTTGCTAAAGTAGCTTCTAAGATTTTGTCATTGCCTGCAACAACCGCTGTAATTGAAAGAAGTTTCAGTGCCTATTCATTTATCCAGAATGATTAACGGAACCGCCTCACCACAAACAGAGCTGAAAAACTAGTTTTTATTTCCCAAAACTCAAAGCTTATGGCTTGCAGTACTTCAGAAAGTAATCACAACTCTGAAGCAGAAGACGAAGAATCTGAGAAGGATGAAGACAGTGAGATTGATGAAATGGATCAAAACTGATTTAAATTACTACTGCTATTCTTATTTTTTATTGTTTGTCTTATTGAAGTTGCAATAAATCTGTTTGTCCAATCATGAATTATCATTTTATCGATAAATTTAAAAAAACAAAAAAAAAACAATAAAAAACAAAAAAAAACATAAAAAACTCATAAAAAAACACAAAAAAAACTCGGACCAAAAAAAACATGTTTTTTTTACAACTCTAGTCATGATGAATACATGAATGCCATCAGAGGTGTACATTTGGAAAATGGTTTACTTGCATTGCAGTCATTATCTGGAACCAGATGGTCAGCAAGATGTATAAATTTGCGAATTGTTCACAGATGTTTGCCAGCAATTATTGAATTGGCGTCTTCATCTAAGAATTTAAAAAATCATGAGGAGAATAAAACATCAACAAAATAGAGTTTAATAAAATTTTGTGCGCATAGTTTTGAAGGGATCTTTATTGGCGCGCACAGAAACCATACATACAATTTGAATTTGAATTATCTAGCTTTCAACATGGCTGCTAGCCATGGCGGATTGTTTCTGGAGTGAAGCCAGGTTGAAGTTTGGAGTTTACAATAGAAATGTTTGATAAAATCTTCACTAAACACTTGTTTCCTAACATTAGTTAAATTTATTGAGATGTCGAGTCGCAAGCTTCAATTATGCCATCCCAGAACGGTAGCAGAGATTTGAACATCTCGTCAACAATCATCTCCATTTTACAATTTTAATGCAATTTATGTTCGCAGCGGATGACCGTCACACAATATGCCTCACCCAAAAATGTGTGGGTGGTCGGGGTGTGCCACTGCAATGGGACCCCCACCTAGGTAAATCCAACACTGGTCATACTTAGATTAACACCGCCTTAAAAAGTTTGGATGGCGAGGTGAACTTAGAAAAACAGATCGTACATATCAAATTACATCAAACTGTTCGAAATATCTGCCAAACAGTTATGGAATGGCCACATTCTCTGGTGTTAAATCATGTATAAAATATTTGAGATACTCTGGCAAGGTAGTTATACCAAATAGAATACACTAATTAACCGTTGTTGAATTGAAAGACTGTTGAAGCCTGGAAAGTCCTGCAAAAAGAATACTTGGCATAATTGATCAATGAAATCAAGACTTATTGAAATAATAGAAAGGCAATCATATTGACATTTTGCCTGAATAAAAAACAGCCTTAGAACCCTTATTATTACGCTAAATTACAGTAAATTCTAAACATATAATAATTACAAAAAAAAAATAACGACTTTAACGCAGTTCTCTAGAATTCATCACGCGAGAAACACAAGTTTCAAAATTTATTAAACATTCTGCATCAAACAATATTGTCAAATTTGAGTTTTAAAAAGTAATTTAATAAAGAGTTAACGTAAACAATTATTGCGCTCATAAAGATGCAGATTAAGATAAAGATTACGTGTAAAAGGGTTACTAGAAAAATCTAATAAAATTCATCACGGATTCACTGACTATTTATTGATTAACTTAAAGCCCTGTGCCAAGCATCACACGAATTATTAGTTTCAGGCGAGGCTGTCAAACCATCTTCGTAGCAGCTCCATAGATGATGCGGGAGTCCAGATGGTTTTCGGGCACGTCGATTTGGTAGTACAATTCAAGTGTCTTAATAAAAAACCTTTAATCGGGTTGGTTATTTTTAGGAATAAAATTAAAGAGATGCTCAAACGATTAAATCAAGTCGGATAACAGCCCGCAGAATTAATCGTTTTTTTTTTTTTTTTTTTTTTTTGAGCAATTTTATTAATCATCAAAATGAACAAAACAAATCAAACAAAAGAGACACCAATGTACGGATTAATAAAGAACTCATGGATCAACTTTAAGGAAACACAGGCTTCCGCTAGCAAGCTGACCCTGAAATATCAGTTAATTAAGAAAACGAATAATAAACCCGTCAAATAAACAGTTAATCAAGAATACCACAAACTAAGTACAATTTGTAGGACAATTTAAATAATAAATATAATAGCATGAATGGTCCAGTCTGTGTATGATTTTTGATAGATGAAGGAATGGTGTTGTATAGTCTAGGTCCGTAACATGTTATTGAAAAGAGCTTGAGGGTGGTTTTGGCAAAAGATGGACTATATTCATGGGTATGACGGAGGGAGTGTGAAGGTTTAGTGTAGTTGACACTTTCAGGCATAAGACCTACAAATTTATCTGGAAGGGCATTCTTATTATAAGAGAACATAAATAGAGCAGTTTGAAGACTATGTATTTGTTGAAGAGTTAATAAATTGTTATTCATAAAAGTCAAATCTGTATGAGATGAAATTGGCAGTGAGAATATTATACGGATGATACGCTTTTGTAGAATATGTAGTTGGTTTAAACGAGTGTGATAAGTAGATGCCCATACAACATTACAGTAAGTGAGATATGGATAAATAAGAGAAAAATATAATAATAATGCTGTCTTGGTATTTACGAAAGGACGGATTCTGGCAATGATACCAATATTCCTCGCTATTCGACCCTGTATATATTTTATGTGTGCATGCCAGGATAGATGTTCATCAAGTATAACACCAAGATAACGAAAGCTAGTGACTCTCACAAGATCAATATTATTTATGGAAGGAGGAGAGTCACAAAGTATGGCCTTTTTTGGAGAATGAAATATAATGAAATTTGATTTGGCTATGTTAAGTGTAAGTCGATTAGCAATAATCCAGTTATTGATGTTATGAAGTTCCTTATTTAAATATTGAATAAGGTTATTGATGTTGTCACCGGAAGTATAAACAGCGATGTCATCAGCATACAATAATGCCTTAAACAAATTGGATGTACAATTGAAATCATTCATATACACAAGAAAAAGAAGTGGACCTAAAATAGATCCTTGAGGTACGCCATAGTTTACAATGAGATCTTCAGAGTTTGTGTTATTACAAACAACCCTTTGCTTTCTACTAGCTAAATAATCAACGAACCAGTTTAACACTATGCCTCTAACACCATAATATTCAAGTTTAAAAAATAAAATTTGGTGATTCACAGAATCAAAGGCCTTCTTCAGATCAAGAAAACAGGCAATGAAAGCTTCTCCAGAATCTACAGCATTAGAAATATCAGACTGAAGTAATAAAAGAGGCATATAGGTAGAATGATTCTTCCTAAAGCCAAATTGTGAAGTGTTAAAAAGATTAAATTTGTCAAAATATTCATATAACCTGTTATGAACAATTTTTTCAATGAGTTTGGAAAAATACGGTAAGATGGAAATTGGTCTATAATTATTGAATTGGCTATAATCTCCAGATTTATGTATCGGAATGACTTTAGCAAATTTTAATTCTAGAGGGACTAGACCAGTGCAAAAGGAACAATTAAATATTGACGATAGAGGGTCTGCGATTAAAGGTATGAATTCATGTACAATATGTGGATCAATATCATCAATACCACAGCTATGTGATATTTTGAGTGTATGAGAAAGTTTTATTATCTCCAAAGGATTTGTTGGAAGGAAGCTCATGGATTGTACACTTGGTTGAGTAAGGTATGTTTCAAAGCTATTATTTGAGTAAGTAGGAATGTTGCTTGCAATCGACTCACCAATACTGGAAAAGTATTGGTTAAATTTGTTTGCAACATCCTGAGATGTTAGTAGTTTACCATTATCATCAAAAAGCAAAGAAATATCCATTGACGGATTTTGGTATCCAATTAAAGATCTTATTAGGCTCCAGGTTTTGTGCATATTAGATTTATATTCTGAAAATAGTTTGTTGTAGTATGTCTTTTTGGCATGAAATTTAACTTTCTTGAAAGTATTTCTATATTTAACAAAAGCTTCCTTACTTTGCTCAGAAGGGTATTGAATAAAATATCTATAAAGTTTATTCTTTCTTTGACAAGATTTGAGAAGTGCAGAAGTCATCCACGGTTGCTTACAATTTTTTGTGGTTCCAAATTGAGACACTAAAGGAAATGACTTGTTATATAGATCAGAGAATAAGGACAAGAAATTGGTGTAAGCTAAACATGGATTATTTTCTTCAACATATTTGTACACATCTGACCAATCACACAAATTAAGTAAACTAATAAATTTATCTTTGCATTTTTGGTTATTAAGCCTAAAGTGTTTAGGTTTAGGACTGTTAGGGTAAAATTTAAGGGGAACTTGAAGAAATATAGGGAAATGATCAGAGATGTCATCAACAAGGATTTTAGATGTACAGTTATAGAGAGGAAAATTTGTGAAAATATTGTCAATTACAGTTTGAGAGTGAGGAGTAATTCTTGTGGGTTTTGTAAATACTGGAATTAAAGAGCAAGAAGCAATGTTATTATAAAATTGTGATGATGATTGATATAGAGAAGCAGTCAAAAAATCAATGTTATAGTCACCAAGTAAAAAAATTTGTCTATTTTTAAAATAATTCAACAAATTAAAAAACTCAATGTTAAATAAATGTAAATTACTATCAGGGTGTCGGTAAACAACACCAACAAAAATATCTGAAAATTTACGCTGTGGAATTTTAGTAATAGAAACTCAAACGAGGTAACAGAAATGTTTATAGAAATTGGGTCAATAACCTGAAATGAAATATCTTCTGAAAGCAAAAAACCAACTCCCCCACCTCTGTTAAACATTCCAGTTTTAGAAATAAATTTATAATCTTTTATAGTGACACAATCTTCAGTATTAGTGTTATATCTCTGAGATCCCGAAGAAAGGCAAGGTTTAACGTAACGGTTTATTCACAAGTAAACAACAACTACATACGGTCACTACATGAGAGAGAGAGAGTGAGCGATAGCTCAAGGCTATTTATAGAACATGTTCCATTGTGTTCATGGCGCGCTCCACTCTCATTGGTTCCTCACCACAACACCTCCCCCCCTAATAAGTTCGTACTTCTTCTTGGACGCGTCCATCTCCAATCTCTTCGGCGGTCGGCGTCTCCTCTTTGGTCGTGGGGCCTGGTCTGCTTTGATAAGAACTTCTGTCGTGCTGGGCTCTGTAGCACTCATGTTGTTACCTTCCGGTTGGCTGAGGGGCAGTAGAGGCAGGTTAAAGGTATCCATCATGACGTTGAAGGCGTCATCCACTGTCCGAGGTCTCAGCTGATTCGCATGTCGTTTGACAATCTTGCTGTTGCATCGGACATCAATGAGTACCGTTCCAAGTCTTCTGATGACCACTCCTGGGGCCCATCGACCTCGTGGATCTTCATACAGCCTCAAGTACACTGTGTCCCCTTCGGCAAACTCCCTGCGATGTACCTTGCGCGTCTGCCGTGCTTTGCCTTTCATCGCTTCCTGTTGTAGATGACTCTGCAAATGTAGGTCACTTACCGGAGTCCTCAACTGTCGTCCAATGCAGTTTTCTACTGTGGCTCCCTCCCCTCTCAACTTCTGAAAAGTCCTCTTGAAGGTGTCCACAAAACGTTCTGCCTTCTTCATGGAGCATCGGCCCAGTTCCTCCTTGAAGACCTCTGGGTGTCTGTTGGACAATTCTTGGGACAGACCTCCTACTTCAACTGTTCACTGTTCCACTTGACAACAGATGGCGTTGAAGGCCTTCGCAAATGGTGGCAACTGGTCCAGCCACTCAATTCCCAAAAGCTGGTCCACGTCCTTAGCCACGAAGCAGCGACCATGGCCAGTGAACCCTTGGCAGCGGAATTGCACATCGAAACAACCAAGTACCTCAATCGGGGTGCCATTTGCAGCTGACAGTGACACTGAAGACTTGTCCAGATCTGGAGCTCCAATCTTCTTCCATGTGTCCGTGTTGATGATGGTTACATCTGCACCCGAGTCAAGCTGCATATCAATCTTGATGTCTCCAAAATCGATCTTGGCAAATTTTCTCTTCCCCCTTTTTTGGTTGTCATCGATCTTCTTTACTCTCAATTTCTTGGGACAACTCTTTGCCAGATGAGTTGTCTCGTCACAGATGAAACATCTCCTTACAGTTGAAGGTCGGCCGGGTTCTTTGCTACGGAACTCTGGTCGAGGCTTCCTTCTGCTGTTTCTCTGGACCACCTGCACAGCACTTGGGGCTTCTCCGATGGCACTTGCATCTTTTCTCAGAGTCAGAATGTGTTCGCATTCATTGTTCAAGTCCTCCAGTGTGCAGTTTGGTTGCAGCTCCAACTTTTGCAGCAACCTTGTTCGGAAGTCGGCGTGTGCTTGCATCTTCATCCCAGAAATGTAAATCAGGCATTTAAATTGCTCTTTTGTCAATTCATCTACCAGTGCCAGCTCGCACATTCTGTTGACCTTCGTGGTGTATGCTCTGAAGTTCATGTCCTCAAGCGTAACCCGGAGTGCGTCATATCTGCGTCTGAAGATACTATCTTTGTCTCCAACAACGTCTCCAAGATTGCCTTGACCTCATCATACTTCAGATCCTTTGTTGACCTTGGTCGAATGTGGTCCCGGAACAGGTTGTACACTTCTGTATCCAGTTTCATCACAAGCACCCTCGCTCTCTCCTCCTCCGACAATCGTGAACCGTGAGTTGCAACTGCATCTTCGAAACGTTCGATCCATTTTGTGAACGTGCCTCCATGTTCAGGATCGTAGTTGAAGGTCTGAGTCTTACTGATCATTTCCGTGATCAGTTCTTCGCCTTGACGATGTGTAGTCGAGTGAAGATTGACCTTCTCCAACAGTTGCAACAAAAGTTCGTCGCGTTTCTTGTTTTCTTCGTCTCGTTTCTTGCTTTCTTCGTCTCGTCGTAGATTTTCTTCCATGAACATCGTCATCATAGAAACGAATTTATCTTCGGATCCCATCCTCGTCGCCAAAATGTTATATCTCTGAGATCCCGAAGAAAGGCAAGGTTTAACGTAACGGTTTATTCACAAGTAAACAACAACTACATACGGTCACTACATGAGAGAGAGAGAGTGAGCTGGTTGGTTGGTTGGTTATTTATTAACGTCCATTTCATAACTAGATGATTAGGACGGAATGAGAGAGAGAGAGTGAGCGATAGCTCAAGGCTATTTATAGAACATGTTCCATTGTGTTCATGGCGCGCTCCACTCTCATTGGTTCCTCACCACAACAATTAGCATTCAGCCAAGTCTCTGTGAGTGCAATTATATTTGCACCACATAATTTAACAAGAAGTTCAATATCGTGTACCTTGCTTAATAAACTACGACAATTGATGTGTAGAAATGATAACCTATCCTTTTTTGCATTTAGTTATTTAGTTAGTTATTTGCATCACTAACTGGGCCGGATTTACCCAGGTTGATCCCCCAGTGCAATATGGTTATAGAGGAAGCCCAAAGATTTCTATTTCTTCACAGGAGATATTCACGATAAATTTGGCCAAGGAACCAGTAATAAGGGGCTGGTGAAGTGAATTACATGAGTTTTCGAATATTTATAATTTTTTATTATTTATATTTTTAATTTTTCAAATAAAATAATATTTGTTTGTTTTCTAAAATTTATTTTCTAATTCATTATAGGCAAGATCACTTGTCTTCCGCCAGCAGACACTTATATAATGGTAAAAGCCTAGTCTCTAACGTGGCTGAAGTTAGCAGACACTCACATTTATTTCTTAATGCGAAGATTCAAATTATAATATTTGGAAACTACGTTACAAATGCTTTTTAAAAATGTTCATATCTCAATCAACAGAAGACTTTGTTTTTTTAAATTATTTGAAAAAACATAAATAAAAGTACAGAAATAAAACATTAAGCTTCAGTATTTAAATTTATGTAAATAATAATTTATTTGTGTAGAAATACGTAAGTCTAAATATTTATAACATTATTGCACACCCAGAATCATCGCTACTTTCTAATAAACCAAACTTTCAAAATAAACACGGTCCGGAAAAACCACGCAACTCGAACTCTACAAATAATCTCGAGAAAATTTATAAACTTTTATTGTGTATCGTGACGAATACAATTGTGATGGCAACATGTAAACTATTTATTGTCATTGTTAAATCTCATGAAAATCGCAGTTAATTTAGAGAGCTTGGAGATGACCAGATCATATTGTTCCACATGACTCTTGAGATGGATTTCTGCAAAAATTATTTGTAATTTACGTTATCATACAGTTAATATTATATATATCTGGTTTTAAACGCTTATCTAACCTTCTCGACGATTGTAAAAGGTCATTGAAAACTCGTGTCCAGAGACACCTAATTAGTGTGAGGAACTTTATCCTGGATAGGAAGTAGAGTTGTTTAATATTATTCAGTTACTGGTAAAATTAGTTTGACAAGTGTCAAGTTGCAAATAAAGTTGTAGACTAATCATTTTAATTAATCCTTCCAATAGGAAATCTTTAAGAGAGAATCATTGTTTGGGGTCGTTTGCATAACAACTTTTTAAATATGTGAGTAACATAAAATTCAAAGTCTTCAGATGTCAGGTTACTAAGTTGTTTCTAGAAAAAAAATCAATTGAATCATTGGGCATTAACAACAACAAAATATTTATTGCAAACTTTTGGATTGCAGTCAGAGAGATGAGCAAACCTGCATTAGCACTGACAACAAAAACATTTATCACAAGAATAGAATTAATCATCATAAAATAATATTATTACTAATACAATCATGACAATGCCACGTCTGCCTCAGCGAACTCTTTGGTGCTTGCACACAATCATCATGGTACCACCTCCCACACATATCACAATCTACCATGTTCGCAGTGCCATCCCCCCTGGTAAGCCACTTGACAGATGCAATAAATTTCTACATCAATTGTCCTTGGCAACCCTGATCTCCTGTGACCAGACTGTAACGGGATAAGTTCCTCACTGGCGAAGATCTGTCTGATACCACTTCTCAGTCCTTCTTCATCGTAACTGCACATGCTGGGATCTATACCAAGACATAGTGTTAAAGCAAAAGCAATTGCATAGGGTCCACAGTCATAGGCATTTGATTGCTGTTGAACGTCATGTTGTAATAGTGTTAAAGACTTAGTGCAAAATGAGCGTCCCAAATACCACATCAGAAATTTGTCTCGGTCTTGGTATGAACTTCTCATACTGTCATACACATCAATGTGGCTGTCGCTGCACCTTAAATTACTTATTGTAATCCAGTGAGATTTTTTCACATTGATTATCTGCACAAATTTTGATGTTGGGTATTCAATGGACGAATTGCGCCTTACACAACTTATAATTTCAGAATCAAAAAAACCGTCAATGTGTTCAAACTTGTTGGCCATGTAATACATGGCCATGTTGATATGCTCAGAGGTGAACCATTTTCTCCGGCTTGCCAGAATGTGGTGATATTTTTTCTTGTCGATGAATGGTTTGTCGGTCATTCTGGGGCTGGTCCTTGAAGCCTAGAAAAATTTTGTTTAGCAATAGCATTCTCACAAAGTATATTTTGGTTTGTAGTTGCATCTGTTTTTCATTTTAAACTACAGCAGTTTAGCACTTACCCTTCTTCCACTTGCCACCAACTGCACAACTCCATATGTGACTGGCTGTATATCAGATGCCTGAAACATGGAAATTAACTGATTGCTTTCCATGACTTTTAATTTTAAAATGTTAAAATATCACTTGGTTCACATTTGTTTCTTTTGCATTCATCTTGATTGTCTCATCATTTTGTAACATGTCCTGAAGTTGATAACAAAATTGAAAAACATTTGGCAAGGAAGAAATGCAACATGATTGTGATACATACTAAAATATTTATTTAGACATTTTGAATGCCTTATGTAACCAAACCAACAATGCAATTATCCTGCTACTGAATATATAGAACCAATATCAAGAATGCTCCCTGGCAGTGCGGACTAGGTTCCGAACACCCCACATCATGATCATTACCATCACCGACACGCTAACACATGTATCATTACATAAGCTAAATTTTAGTAAATAAAAATGCTTGCCTTTTCCTGCACATTAAGTTCTGTCAAGAATGTCTCTTGCCTGGTGAGATTCATTTTCTGTTGAAACCAAAATTAATGATGGGATTATTTTATAAATTAATTATCTGTAACTGCTAGAAATATCACCTTCTTCTTAGGTTCAGGACCATCATCAGCAATAACAATGTCATCATCATCCTCTGTCTTAGACTGTATGCAATAATCAATATGTATAATGCACTAAATTATTTCAAGAATAAATCTTACCAGTTCAAAATCCATTGGAGATATAATATCATTTACATAAATGGATTTGGAGGTCTTATTTTTTCTGCCTCTGCAAACTTCTTTGGCAATTTTTCCAATGGCTTTTACACATGCCTGTCATAAACATAAATGTGTTATAATCATTGAATTAAGAAAAATACTTCTTAGCTTTACTGTGCTGGGCTCCAGGCCTGAAGTTTCACAAAATCTATCAAGGAGCCCTCTGTTTAAGTCTCTGTAATTTATTATAAAATCATCCAGTCTTGAATGGATCACCAAGTTCCTGTTATTCTTGAGGATCCATTGGCTTTTTTCCATGAGGCCTTAGGTTCTATTGCCTTTTGTGTAGGTCTTCATTATAATTATATATAATTACTAACAAGTTATAACTCAGTTAGAAACATTCTAGTCAAAAACCTGATTGGAACTACTTCTGTGGCGATTATATATTTCGGATAAACTCTGGTATGGTTTACCAGTTCCATGTCACCCAAGGTCTCCTTAAATATTATATTAAGTTACGTTTGTGGTTGTCGTATAACATTCAATATACTAACCCTGCATCAAGTTTGTCCAAAATGGCAGAGTTGGCACAAAGTTCTTACAAAATTTGGCCATGAAATTAGGATGATAAAATCTATTTGCTTTTGCTCCAGAATTTACCAATTCTGCACGATCCATTTCACGTAAAAAATGTGGAATGAATTCAGAGTAGTATAATTGATGCTGAAATAGAATTATGATTGAACATGGAATATAGTTATAATCAATTACATTTTATTGCGTTCATATCCACATATATAACAAGACTACCACACTCTCTACAATTCTTCATTGAAATTCCCTTTTCTTTGAACTGTTGGTTCAACTTCCTATTAGGTTGACATTGTGCGCATTCAGATCTCACGAGTAATCATTTTAAGGCAAAGATCAAGTATTAGTTAGCAAATCAAATACTTCAAAGGACGGAAAGCCTGCCTAAGCAAGGAAGCTACTTTAGGAACTTACTCTTTATGATAACTACGAATCTAATTGCTTATGGTCTATTTACGACCGTGGCTTCCAAATTGGATTTCATCAATGACATAATATCGGAAGCTTAGTTCATTTTCGACATGATAAAATGCAAGCATGTAAATACTAGCGTTCGAGGATTGGGATGTTTTGGTATTTATGCAGATCCATAAGCGAATATGTTTATAAAACAAAGTTGAAATCTTAAGGAACATTTTGATGCACATTTATTTGATCAGTCTAAACTTCGTGATTATTGAGTAAAAGAACTCGTACGGCAATTAAATACTGGAAGGACTTCCGCTTAAGATGTCTCGCGATATTTTAAGCACTTATGTTGTTCCACATCTTTTTCGGCTAATAAGGTATACATATTTGGAAAGTGGAAATCTTAACGAACATTTTGATGCACATTTCATCAGTCGAAAAATTGTAGTTACTGAGTAAGAAGACTTGCAAGACATTCCATTAATGGAAGGACTTCCGCTTAAGATGTCTCGCGATATTTTAAGCACTTATGTTGTTCCACATCTTTTTCGGCTAATAAGGTATACATATTTGGAAAGTAGAAATCTTAACGAACATTTTGATGCACATTTCATCAGTCGAAAAATTGTAGTTACTGAGTAAGAAGACTTGCAAGACATTCCATTAATGGAAGGACTTCCGCTTAAGATGTCTCGCGATATTTTAAGCACTTATGTTGTTCCACATCTTTTTCGGCTAATAAGGTATACATATTTGGAAAGTAGAAATCTTAACGAACATTTTGATGCACATTTTGTCAGTCGAAAAATTGTAGTTACTGAGTAAGAAGACTTGCAAGACATTCCATTAATGGAAGGACTTCCGCTTAAGATGTCTCGCGATATTTTAAGCACTTATGTTGTTCCACATCTTTTTCGGCTAATAAGGTATACATATTTGGAAAGTAGAAATCTTAACGAACATTTTGATGCACATTTCGTCAGTTGAAAAATTGTAGTTACTGAGTAAGAAGACTTGCAAGACATTCCATTAATGGAAGGACTTCCGCTTAAGATGTCTCGCGATATTTTAAGCACTTATGTTGTTCCACATCTTTTTCGGCTAATAAGGTATACATATTTGGAAAGTAGAAATCTTAACGAACATTTTGATGCACATTTCGTCAGTCGAAAAATTGTAGTTACTGAGTAAGAAGACTTTTGAACGAATTCCTCAAATTTCTAATAACTTCAAAAATTTTAAAATCTTCCGTCAATTGATTTATAAACATTTTTGAAAAGCATTTGAAACGTAGTTTCCAAATATTATGATTTGAAATTTCGCATTAGAAATTAAATTTAAGTGTCTGCTAACTTCAGCTACGTTAAAGACTAGGTTTTTACCATGATATAAGCGTCTGCTGGCGGAAGACAAGTAGATCACACCTCTTAACCTGTATAATCATCTCACGACTCTCATGAATAAATGAGAACGATCACTGCTGCAAAACACTCCAGCCTAAGTTATTGTACTATTTATTGCTTATAAGCAAATTTTGAGTTTGCGATCTGAACGGAACCTGTAAGATCATCTCGTTACAACCAGGCACTTTAGCTCAAGCAATTGCATGTTTTGATATTTTTGCACCTGCATCAACAGTTCAATAGCAGATTATTGCTGCTGGTTACAAAGAACGCATTAACATCTTTATAATAAAATTATGAATTTTAGAATTCAAAAACAAAATTTGTAAGCCCTGGAGGGGAGGAAATTGTTTCCCCTGCGTAAATGATGCCCCTGATTTGAAACCTCATTCAATAAATGATTTATTTTTGTTTAAAACTTAATTTAAACATATATTTTTAAAATTAATAAATATTTAATAGATATTAATAGATATTAATTACTTTTAATAGCAGGACAAGTTTGACAAGTCAATTAAATTAACCTTAGTAAGTTGTCTGCAACATTAATTAGAATTGCATTAATTAATATTTTAAAACTTTGAATAAAACTTAAATTTTGAATTTAATGATTTAATGATAGTCTAAGATTTTTATAGCCTATAAATAACTGACCATGGCTTTTTCGCGGCATTTTGTCGTGGTGAGGTCGTTAATAAAATTCTGCTACTAATAATGTTCGCGGAAAGTGGGATGGATGTTAATGAACAACGACCTTGTAGCGGCATTTCCCCGATGTTAGTTCGTCTCGTTTGTTGGTATTTGTGCCTGAAGACGAAATGTTGAGAAAACTTCGAAATTCTCTTCAAAAAAGCAAGTAAATGTTTTGACTTTTACTGATGGTTTCATGGAGACAAACAACATAATGAAACAGCGTTGAGATTTCGTTTGTTTTTTGAATGGTAATAATCGAACTATTTTCATGATTTTTCACTAATATTATTTTGTTGCCTTATTCTTATTGCTTTTTTTTGCCATGGCCTCTTGTGTCCAGCTGAAAAAAACGTTAAAAAAATCATTTATGCAGTTTGTAATTATGCGCTTAAGTTCATATTAATTAAATTTAAAAGATATCTCTTATCTTTATTGTATTTACACAGTTGTATGATGATGTTATTTATTGGAGTAGGATATTTAGGCAATTAAATTTATCTACCATGTACGTGGTACTCCTTTCTGTGGACTATCTTTGTGTTGCAGGTTTGGATGACACATCGAGGCTGTTGCTGTTAACGCTGCATGTAAAACTCAACACATTCAGCTGGCCATACTTTGTTTCTCTGATGATTGTCACTCACACACTTGGCATGAAAGTGAGATTAACTAAGCTTCTTGCATCTATATGAAGCTCTGCCCTCTGAAAAGTAAGAGCAAAGCTTTTTCAATGTGTAATGTTTATTTAATTACCGAGAAGGTTTTGCTTAATAAACACTCTTGTCTACCTGAAGGACTTAACAGTTACAAGTCCTTTTTTGTCTCTTAGTTTTATGTAATTTATATTGTTTGCTGTCATAATTAAAAAAATGTCATTGACATGAAATGCCATGAGGACACTTTGTGGGTAGCCACTTTCTCTGCTAGATTTCTTTAATGTTCTAGAGTTGGCTGAACGACAAACAAATTTCCAAGCATTGGAATGATCGTTCGAAGCTGTTGTCCAGGCCGCCCTCAGTTGATCCGTTAAAGTAGGCAATCACTTCCACGGCATCACAAGTCGTCTGGCCCCAGGCCAGATGAGGAATCCCCGGATCTTTAGACCATAGAAATTTTTCGGCCTGAGCCACAGTGGAGATGTCACAATGCATGGCAAAGAGGTTCATCCCTCTTTAGAAGATTTCTATAGAATAGTGATCTTCGGATCGATGACATTCAGAAGCTTTTTTGTCACATAGCCTGACTTCATGATGAAGGACGGCTTTGTTACTATGAAAACATTCAGCACTTCAAATTTTTGCCAAGGCATGAGGAGTGAAGCGCTGAGTTTCATTACGAGTGCAACTATCTCGATGTTAACAAATGATGAGTAGCCTGTTGGAACGCTGAGGTGCTTATTCTTGTCAATCAGGGTGCCCCCATGGATGGTGAAGGCAGAGGAGATGACCATGTGTTTGGCTCCATCCAGGTGAAGTGAGGCACTTTTAAGAACTTTAAGCCGAGCCTCAATGCTGCCTCACCAAGGATGGAAAGCATGTCTTGCATTTCAGTAGGGCCACTCGCCATCGATGCCAGGTCATCTGCTTAGGCAATCGCTGAGTACTTTTGGCTGTACATTGAATATCCATAATTGTCGGCTGGGTCCGCAGCTAGTCTGGGGAGGCTATCTATTGACAAATTGAATATGAGTGGAGAGAGGGGCAACCTTGTCTAACTCCACTCAATACTGGAAATTCATAAGACATTGTCTTGCCAGACAAAAAATTCATAGAGCAGTTGATGAAGTATTCTTCAAGCTGCTGCCGGCATGGTTTATGGATTTTCTTTTTGATTAGGGCTTGGCAATGGTATTATGAGGGACCTACCCGAAGGCATTTTTCAGGTCGATCCAGATGAGGATGCATTCTTGTCTTGATCTCTGCGCGAGACAGAACGCAAAACGAAGTTATGCTCCAAACAGCTTTCTGTTGGTATGAAGCTCTTTTGCTGGGGCGCTAATGGGTTGTGATTGTCATTTAGTGCCATCAGTTGTCTAGATATTTTATATAGATTATTTATTCAAAGAGTAAGCAATTTTATTTATTGAAAGAGTCAAAATTTTGTAAAAAAAAGCAAAGATTTTGCTTGTTAATGAGGGTTTTGGCAATTGTTTCATGATAGTGTTATCAGTTGTCTTGATGGGCAGCCGGCAAACAGTTTGCCTTGCATAAAATAGAGATCGGTCTCCAGTTGCCTGGCTCCTCCAAATCGCCTTCTTTGTATATCAGTATGTTGCATCGAGGCCCAGAATGTGGAGTGATCGTTGGAGCTGTTGCAGAGGCTACTCTCTTTCGATCCATTGAGATAGGCACAAATTGTGTTCCAGGCAGCCTTCCGGACGTACTCTCTTTTGGCAGAAATACTGGTTGCCTGTGGAACGAGCGTCGGAGAATCAGCCGTAAATTGGATGACTGGCCATCTTGGTCCTCGCCTGTGAATGTTCTTGAGGTGCCTTGATAGGTTACCCAGAGCTGAAAATGAGTCGAACAGAGGTCGCATTCAAACTTGCTTGATCGGTGGAGAACAACAACGACGTGGGAAGGTGAGGGAAGATGTTGAGCAGCGGCCGGAAAGCGGCTGGATACGACTGGAGACGGAGGTGCATCGGACGATCTCGAGAGTCCAGCGACTTGGCTTGACCTGATATCTGGCGACTTGGAAGCTGCAGATAGTTTGCCGCCTGCTTGAGTGTCGGAGTGGCAGTTCCTAAAATGAACTTTAGCCTTCCAGAGCTCCTCACACTTACTGTCGCAGTGTCTGCATGCGAAATTAAATTTGATTGGATCGTGGCCTGAGTTTAAGCAATGGCGAAAGAGTTCGTCAAACGAGTTGAATGAGCTGCCCACACAGATAGGGCACGAGATGACTTCGAATAATGTCGGGAAGGCGAGCGTGACAAAGCATCGGTTCTGGTGTACTCGTCTGGTAATCCAAAAATCGTGACCCTCTTTCGCAATGTTCTGCTCGGATTTATCTAATGCATCAAGAGGTAATGTGGCATCTCCCTCGTCGAGTGTCATGTCATTATCATTATCATCATTCGAAATTATTCTTGCCAAGGGCGTCATAGGAGTGTGGGGAGATGAAGATGCTGCCAATGACGTCGGCAGGGAAGAGACCACCGGCGAAGCAGCCAGCGCTGGCGCACTGTGTTCCCTGCTGCTCGTTGACGCTGACGACTCCACAGTAGAGATGACCAATCTTTTGAACACCCTAGAGGACCGCCGGCGTTGAACAACTGCTTCTTGACTCTGGTACGGTGGTGGTGTGAATCTTTTTGACGTGCGACATAGTTTCCTTCAACAGGGGATGTGTCCAGTCGCAGAATCGGCACCGGAAAGCCAACGACGTGATTTTGTGAATGTTGCGGAGATGGCGAACGACTCCCGCGCGGTCGGCAAACGGTTTGTGATCGGGGCATCTGCTACACATCTTCTCGGCGCCATCGAATGGAAAAGTGAAAGCCCAGTCTGTCATTGTATCGCAATGCCGCCCTTTGGATGGAATGGAAAAGAGTGGGATAACGGGGAAAACTGGGTAATTCTAACATTGACCTTGACTCCTTAGGGAGTGGGCAAATGATACAAATTCAAAGTTTCAAGGATAGAGAATTGATTTAAACTTCGTCTTTGGCTACTTCTCTTTCTTCTTCTGCTTCTTCCAAAGGAAATCCGTGTGAGTCGGACAGTTTCTCCAGGGCTAGGAGCCTCTCCTGGGCCTCACCCGAGACATGGGTATAGTAGATGTTCCTTGACCACCTGATCGTGTCCGACACCATGAGCTCGGCATAGTTCCTGTTGATGTCCATTCGTTAGATGCATGCCGTCCATTCTTTGGCCACCTCAGTGATCTTCTGGTCGAGAACTCTTAGAATCTTCTTTGTCACGTAACCCGATTTCATGATATGATAGTTTTCGGTAGGAAGAAGATTCTCAATTCCTCAAACTTCTGCCAGATCATTAATAGTGAAGCACTGAGTTTTGTTGTGATTGTGATCAACTCCTTCGCAGATGAATCAATGTTGATAAATGGGACTTCCAGGTGCTTGCATTTGTCATCCTCGTTCATGATAACTGGGGTACCTCCGTGGATTTTTCTTTTGTGATTTCATGGAATGCCCACTTTTGTTGTGCTTGAACATGAGCTGAAGTCATCTTGCTTGCTGAGATTTAGAATAAATCTTACCTGGTTTCTTTGGTCTGTTGGAAGAACCTGACCAGGCTTGACAAACCGATTCCATTAACCTGGTAACTACGCTGTTCAAGTCCTATTGTGAAAAGACTTGAGTCAGTCAACTTGAGCTGGTGTAGGGCAGCCGATTTTTTGACTGTGTCTTGGTCATCCGCAGTGCCCAACAGAGGAAGTCATGTGTATGATTTAAAGCGATCAAATATCTACCAGAATGCTGTTTCCCATCCCTACTCTTACTCTTTGTCTTTGTCTTTGATTTTCTGTTCGCTGGCATTAGCATTTTCGCTTGCTTCATTCCTGTAACACAAACAGATAAAGAAGGGGACTACACATTGATCTTAGCTGAAAGGCCAAGAAGTCCCACTTTTAAATTAAATCTGTGTCATCCTCTTAAATATATAATTGTAGGGTGATCTTAGTTTAATTGAATTGGTTATGTTTTGATTGCAATGATCCTGCTTGCTATTGTACAAATTAGGAATGCTGGCAAACATTTTCATCTCTAAAACATCTTAAAGTTTTTTTGGTGTCCTTGCTCACAACAGCTCTGTTTAAAATAAACCAAATATTGCCCATGCGGGTCTTTTCCAATGTTTTTTTCTCACACCTGGAGGCATAGTCCTTGAATCGCATTGATGGGACTCTCTTTTATTACTCCGTTCATCATATCTTTGTTTACAATTTCCAGATATCTTGTGAGGGTTAATTTATTTGAATGACAACATACAAGCAATTATTTGTCAATGCATTTGGAGAATACAACTACATTGAGAAGTTGCTTTTATTATTTGTAAGGAGTGTTTGACACAATGTATGAAAACACAGGTTTCTGTTCAAATCTTTTTATTATACTGCCCGTACAATCCTGTTTCAAAAGGCAGGGTTTGCCTTTATTCAACAAAATTTTTGACTCTATCATTTAAGAATAAAAAGAGGAGGAATTGTGGTTTAGGTACTGAAAGTATCTTTTCACTGGAAAAATTTCATTTAATGAATGATAAAATACAGTGGAACCCACTTATGTCGACCTCGGTTAACTCTCCACCCCTATTAAATCGACGCTTTTGAAGTGGAACTGCCAAATTCCCTCTTTGTTTTATCATTTTCTCATCGGTTATGTCGATGCTTTTATGTCTTTTTTCATGCCAAAACCTAATATCTCGAGCACAAAAGAGGGTCAAGTTTGTCATTTTACATCAGTTATCTTGACCCTTTTGCTAATCGCCAACTCTAAAGTGGAACCACCAAATTCCCATGTTGTTGTAGCATTTTCTCATCAGTTACGTTGATTCTTTTATTTTGCCAAACTCAATTCACTCTTGCTGTGCATGTGCAAAATTGGAGGGAAAATCAAGCCTTGCAGTGCTGTCTTGGAAGAGGAGGCACAGGAGTTAACCATCACTTTTTTATATCTTATAGCTTTTTCAACTCTTGCAGTTTAAAGGAATGAAAACTTTCGGCTTTGATGATACATCGCAGGGTGGTTCTTGGGACACCGAGCTCACTTGACGATCATCACAATGATTTCATTGGACTGTTCTCAACTTTTGTGTAGTCAGGTTTCGTCGGACACTCTTGGAGGGCTACTTCGTGGTTTGTTTAGGACACTACCGGTTTCATGACACTTCACTATCAAACATCCTACTGTGTGTGAGAGATGGGCTCACAATCAGGATAAATTCGATTAAATTTCTCAGCAATAGATTGATTAGTGGTGCCATCAGCACCAGACATGAACAACAATAGTTCAACTTGTTTGTCAGTTGTTAAGGGCATATCTGTAATTTAAAATAAAATTTTTTAAAGGCAAATCATAACTTAAACAACTTTGATTGGAATTAAATTTGGCTTTTATAATAAATGATACAAACAATGTTTCATTACTCTATAAAAGAACATGTATTTTACACACAAGGAATGGAAAAGATATTTTACACCGTTGATTTTACATCATACTTCACCTAGTTCTTTGGTGTGTGACTTATGGACCACCGTATGTACTGTACATGTACCTTATATGTTACTAGTCAGTAATAACACTAACATCGGGCAACTCTGTAGTTAAACCTGTTTCCATCTAAAAAAAATGGTCCATAGAAACATTTTTCTTCGCAGCATAATTTTTCGGAAATGGACCGTGATACTGTCTTTGAAAAGGTCTACTGCCCTTGTCGAAACAGTTTCGTCTGGGTGGTACTTTTCAATAACAGCCCGGACATCATTCTACTTATTACAAATGTCCCGTTGACCACTAGTTGTGTCTTTTAGTAATGTTGACAATGGTTGGGGATACAGTGGTCAAGAATGTGGGTAAGGGTTTCCTTTGTTTTCCTACATTTGGGGCACCTCTCATCTTAGGTGTTCCAGGTGGCCGCTTTGTTCTGGGGCATGGTGAGTCTGATGCCAGTCTGAGAATAGGGTATGGTTTCTTTTCTGGATGAAGTGATTGGAAAGTTGGCTGTTGGCATTACAGTGGGAGACACTTTATCTTAGCTTTTGTTTTTGTTCAGATTTTAACTTTAACACTTTCAAATTAAATCGTTTATTAAAAAGATGATCAAAAAGCTTGATATAAAATGTTTTCATGCATAATGTTACTTAAAATTATCAATAAAAAATATATTTAGTCTATTTCTTCTATTTCTTTTTCTTCTGGCTGGGAACGGGCAACTGTTTCTTCTATATCTGTGGTCCTTTCCTGAAGCGCTGGGCCGGCGGTAGAGGCCTTCTGTGTTCTCGGCTTGGCATGGATGTGGGCATAGTAAATGTTTTTGGATGCCCTAATCACTTCACTGACAAGTCGCTTAGATAGCTTTGTAGCCTTTCCTCCTGCGATGCCCAGAGCTTTCATGGATTTTAGATTCTCGTTGTCAAAGGATCCTAGTGATCCAATTACAATTGCTCCGAGATTAACTGCGAATCCTTTGCGTCTCAAGTGGTCTGCTAGAGGGGTATAAGTTACAATTTTTCTCTTCCTCGCCTCCGAAAGAGCCTCTCTGTCATTGTCAAATGGACAAGTGACGTCGATGATGGTGCATAGCTTCTTTTCAGCGTCAAACACCACGATATCAGGGCGAGAGGTGGAGGTAGTCATTGGGACGGTGAGGTTGAGGCGTGTTTTGGGCACATTTTCCGGTGCCATGGCCGATATTACCCTATCAACCACCAGGTTATGGCGCTTGGTGATGTCAACCATGTTGGGCAGGCAGCTATCCAGGATATGGGAGAGCGTCTCTTTATCTTTGCCACATCTGCGGCATCTTTTGTCGTTGGTGGTCCAGTTTGCAGCATTATTCTTTAACACATTGAGTCTGGCACTGTGTATGAAGCGCCAGTCTGCAAACTGAGTGTAATCTCCCTTCTGAATGAAATGATGGGAGATTTGACTGTCAGCACCGCAGCGTGAGACCTGCCCTTGGCTCCGTTTCATCTGGAGTTGATCGAGGTAATAATCCCTGTAGGCCGCCTTGATCCTCTTCTCAGCCAAAAAGGGCTTCACGATGAGGCCATCTAATTGAAGCGTTGGAGACTGGCCCGCGTCTTGCCATGATAAGTTCAATTTTCTTCTAAGATGTTCCGAACTTACTCTGGCTCTGGACCATAGACTGGCATTGTCACTTGAGGGAAGCCCAACATCTCCCTCCATGGATCCATTCAGGTATTCGGGCAGGTCAGCCGTTGTTGCCTGGCGTCTGGTTCTCGTGGAAGTGGCTGCATCCAGTGTGGCCTGTGCCAAGGCTCTGATCATTGCGTCTTTACTATGGAGGAACTTGTAAGCTTGAACTGCTGTGACTATGTAAGCGAGGTTCCGTACCGGGAAGAGGTTGAAGCCACCGGACTTGTAAGAGATGAAAAGGGGCTCGATGCTTGCATGTTTGGGGAGATAGGCCCATTTTTTGGCAAGTGAGCGGATGGCGTCATCCAAATTTCCTAGGTCCTCTTTGAGCACGAAACCGGAGCGGAGTAGGAAGCTCAGTCTGGAAAGAATGAAAACATTTGTTGCCTCCAGTTTTTGCCACGGTGCAAGGTCCGATGCATCGAGTTTGTTAAGTTCTATTGTTAGTTCTTGTATTGAGGTAGCTGCGGAGATGAAGGGCTTGTAACCCGTGGGGCGACCCAGATAGGTATAATGGTCGTTTTCCGAGAGGGTCGGCGGTTGGCCTCCTTGTATTGAGAAGACTGTTGGGAGTGCTTCGTGCTTGGAAAGGTGAAACGTTGCGCACTTGGCCAAGTTAAATTGGAGGCCTATTGCTGTTGCTGCTATTCCAACTTGATTGAGGAGGTGTTGCATGCTGCCTGAATTGTTAGATATGAGAACCATATCGTCAGCGTAGGCCAGTATAGAGTGTGATTGGTTATGAAGGGAGTATCCGTGTGTTTGAGCCAGGTTAGCAGCGTCTTTGATGAGGTGATCCAAGGCGAGATTAAAGATGAGGGGTGAGAGGGGGCATCCTTGCTTTACCCCTGAAAGTAGGGGGGTTTGATCTGACTGCCCTGCGGAGGTCGTGAAAGTGGTTTTTGCTCCATTGTACAACTCAAAGATGATTTTCCTTGTCTGTAAATTGAACTTGTGTTGATGGAGTGCCTCGAAGATAACTTTGTGTGGCACGCTGCCGAAGGCATTTTTCAGATCTAGCCATGCGACTACGACCTGTTTCCTTCTTCTTTTTACATCCGTGATCACGGCTTGTAGAACAAAGTTATGTTCAAGACATCCTTCAGTTGGTAGGAAGCCTTTCTGTTGTGGAGCGAGGATTGAGTTCTGATTGAAGAGTCGAATGAGTCTCGAAGCCATGCAGGATGTAAAGAGTCTAGCAGCGGTGTTGATAAGGGCGATTGGGCGCCAGTTGCTAGCTTCTTTAAGGTCACCCTTTTTGTGGAGCAAAATGGTCTTTGATGTTTTCCAGGATTCTGGTATCTTGCCGAGGTCACGGCATTTATTGAAGAGAGTAGTTAGTATATGGCTGTTGTAGTCATATTTTTTCCAATGTTTATATCGGATTTTGTCTAATCCGGGGCTGGAGTCGTTTGTTTTTTTCAATTTTTGCCACACTTCGTTGGTGGTGAAGGCGTCTTCGAGTATGTCAAATAATCCATCTTCCTGGTCATCTTCAACCACGTCTTCAGCTTTCAATGTGTTTTCAGTCTGAGGCGCAAAGTGTCTTATGATAGAGTCATGGTCCACTGGGCACGGTGGACTTGGGTCCTCCGTCACTTGCCTATACGCTGATTTCATATTGTTTCTGAAGAGTTTTTGGAGCTTTGCGGCATTTTTGACGTCCTTTGGCCTATATTGGTTTCTGTTCTTGTGTTGGATTCTCCGCTTCTGAGCAGTAGGATTTGAGGTAGGAGCAGTCTGCGATCTTGCCACTGGTGTTCTCTTCTGCTGCTTCTCTATATACTCGGCCGTCTTCTGTTCAATTGTCAATCTGATAGCTTCGACTAAATTCACCATGATGTTATTCAACGCCTCCTGAGAATCACAGGCTTGGATTTGGTTCATCCAAGTTTTCTGAATTTCCGAAGCTGAATTGCCTAGTAGTTCGTCAAGATCATCGTCCTCATTTGATGTGCATTTCTGTAGAAGTTGGGACGCCGTCTGTTGTCCCAATGCTACATTTCTTGAGGGCCTGTTGGTTCTATTAGGCTTCGTTGTAGCTTGGTTGGTTGTATTGGGCTCCTTTCTCTGGGATATCTGCCCTGCTTGGGTCTTGTTCGGGGGAGTTTGTGGCTGTGTCAATTGAGGTGTAGAAGAGCTCATTACTGTCTTGTTCGTGTTTTTGATAACGGCCGATGTTGGTGTTTCCTTCGAGTGACTGTTAGCTAGATCTGGCATGTTTTTTGATTCGATTGCCTTGCTCCATTCCATCGGGTGGTGTTTTTTGAGGTGTGTATGTGCATGCTTAAGCTTATTCCATTCCAGACCACATATACGGCATTTAAATACCTGGTTCGGGTTCTTGTGTTTCCTGAGTAAGTGTCGTACTGTGTTGTTGTGGGATTGAAATGGTGCTTGGCAGATAGGGCACTTTTTTTCTGAGCCATTAAAGGGGACGAAGAAGGTGTGTTGATGCGTTAAAGTATGGTGGGTGGGAGGGGTTGTTGGTATTTTTGGGGCTGTCTGCGAAGAAGATGCTATTATAGGAGGAGCTCGAATGGGCGAAAGTGTCGATGCTGGAATTTGACGTTGAGGTGCCACTAGGTTGATATTCGAGTTGTGTGGTGAGGAAGCGGAGTCTGTGGTTTGGGTGTTTGGAGTATTATCTCGGTGAGTATTAACTTCAGTGAATTGAAGTATTGGTGTGGCGGCATCGTTCAGGTGGGTGTCTTTCGTTGTGAGTTGTTGTGTGTGGGATCTAGATTGGTTTGAAGGCGAAGTTGAATTACAATCTATCGGAAGGTGTACTTTTAGGTGATCTTGTGCAAGTTTTAGTTGGTTCCATTCTAGGTTGCAAATGCGGCATCTAAAACGGTATTTTGGGTTATTGTGTGCTAATAGAAGATGTTTGGTTGTTTCGATGTGAGACTGGAAGCGGGCTTGGCAGACTGGACAACTTTTGAACGATTCATTGAAAGGTACGAAAAATGTGTGTTCGTGTTGCTGAATTTTTGGATCTAAGGTTGCTGTAGGTGACTGGGTAATTGGAGTTGGAGTTTCTTGTAGGCCTGAGGATCGCGGGGGAGTTTTCTTTGAATTTGAGGTCGTGTTGCGATTCGACTCTTGTTGATAATCCTTGGAATGGCAGTGTTGGTAGTGTCTTTTGGCCCAATCTTCTTCCGGGTTGGAAGATTCACACCATCTGCAATCGAAGCATGTTGCTGCTCTGTGTGAGTCAAAATGGACGAGGGCAGTTTTGAAATCCTTGATGCAGACTGGTTTGTGTTTTGGACAGAGTGGACACTGGACGTCTTTGAACATAGGAGGATATAAAATCCTGACTTGTTTCTTACTGCCTTTGCGGCCTAACTTGAAGTGAGCGACCGATGGTGAAGAGCAAAACTCTTCCTGATTGATGTTTCTGAGGTTCTCCAGTAAATGTATTGTTCTGGACTCTTGAGCTTTCAGTTCAGCTTCTGTGAAGGTTCTAATCGAGTTGTCATTTGTTGCAATTGAGTTGACTATTGAGGGATGAGACAGAGTTGATGTATTAGTTGAGATCATAGAGTAGCTCGACGAAGGGGAGCTGGTTGCCAACGAGGAATTCGTCATGACTGGTGGCAGTAGTTGCGCTAGGTGAGGGGAACCAAGGTTGTTTGGCGTCGTTGGGGTTATGGCGACGGGTAGGGTATTAGGTGCGATGATTTGTGTATGCGACGATGAGGGCCACACTGCTAGAGATAAAGACTTGGCTGGCAATTGTGGAAGCTGGCGCCTGGGACCCGTGACACTTGACGGTGATCTTGGTGAGGTGGTGAATGACGAGGTTGCTGAGACTGAGGATGTCGGAGACCTAGACGAGATGACTGGTGGTGGCGAAGGAGTTGATATATTAGTTGAGATCATAGAGTAGCTAGACGAAGGTGAACTGGTTGCCAACGAGGAATTTGTCATGACTGGAGGCAGTAGTTGTGCTAGTTGAGGGGAACCAAAGTTGTTTGGCGTCGTTGGGGTTATGGCGACGGGTAGGGTATTAGGTGCGATGAGTTGTGTATGCGATGATGAGGGCCACACTGCTAGAGATAAAGACTTGGCTGGCAATTGTGGAAGCTGGCGCCTGGGACCCGTGACATTTGACAGCGATCTTGGTGATGTTGTGAATGACGAGGTTGCTGAGATTGAGGATGTCGGAGACCTAGACGGGATGACCGGTGGTGGCGAAGGAGTTGAGGCTGCTACATGCGACCGAGGTGCCTGTTGACTAGGACTGAAGCTGGTTGGCGTCGTTGGTGTTCTACTGAGGGGTGATGAGGTTGGGGAAGTCGATTGCGTGTTCGAAGAGGCGAGCGATGAGGAAACAGTGACTGTAACTTGCGATAGAAGTCGTTTGGGGCAAGTATATGTTGTTGCTGTATTTGGTGTTGAGGAAGCGTGTGACGATGATGATGCGGTCAGCTGTACTGGTGATGAAGCCGAAGCGCTGTTAGAGAATGAGCCGTGATTGGTGTTATTGACGTTGACGACACAGAAGAGGCTGGCTCCTTGCTGCTCATCATCGAAGGTATTGTAGAGATGATGACTGTACTTCTTGTTGCGTATATTGGGGGGTGAGGTTGCTGAACTGGTTGGGAAACTTTTGCGGGTGCTGGAGGCATAGTCGTGTTCGCGTGGAGCTTCTTGATGTGAGATCTTGTATCTTTCAGCCGCGAGTATGTCTCGTTGCAAAATCGGCATGCGAATAACACTGAGGTGATGTTATGTATGTTACGTAAGTGACGAACAATACCCGCGTGATCTGCGAATGGTTTGTGATTGAGGCATCGCTTGCAAATTTTTTCTGAACCATCGAAGGGAACGATGAATAACCAAGTGATGTCTGACATGTTGCTGGATGAGGGTCAAGGTATTGTTGAAGTTGATAAATTAATATTGACGAAATTATATTAAGTAGATGATTAAGGAGAAGAACAAGTTAAGTAGGTGGAGTCTACTTCAAGAAACAAACGCGAAGAAAACCAAACTAACGAAAGAAAAACAGGATGAAACGGGCGACGGACTAATTCGAGTGACAACAATGGATCCATTAGCTAGTGTTTAAAATCAGAAAAAGAAATAATAATTTGTGAGTTCTGAAGTTTTGAGATCAAAAATTGGGTGAAATTTTTATTGTTGATATGTTAATGACTAGAGATAACCAGTTTGAGAGAGGGTGTATGCAGCATGATGATGCTAGTGAGATAGTGAAGGCGTCGGTGAGGGTGAGCGGACATTTTAGAATTTTTAATTGCGGAAAACATGACAAGTGTAGGGAAGCAGAGAAAAAAACAAAATACCTAAGAAATCCCCAAGATAGTTAATTTTAGTAGTTCAACGACACCAGATGGCAGGACGAAGAAAACCAACGCAACAACGAAAACAACCCAAATGAAGAGCATGGCGGGCGATTTTGAACGACAATGAAAACAACCCGCGTTCAAAACCAGCAGCAGTCGATCTAATCCACTCAAATGTTATATGGCTATAAACCTGACATCAAGACGTTTATTATTAATATGTTTTCAACTAGTGTAGGCCAGTCCAAAACACGACATTAACAAGGAAAATCAGGGCGGCGATTGAGTGACGGGACAACGTAAACAAACAAACAACTTGCAATTAAATTCAATAAAAATTGATCAAATCCAAACAAAGGTTATATGGCTGTAATCCTGACATCAAGACGATTATTACTAACATGTTTTCAACTAGTACGGACTAGTTTAAAACGCGAAATTATCGAGTGAAATCAGGACGAAAATCGAATCGGCCGCATCGACGAACTACACATTGATCTTCATTGATCTACAGTAAATCATTGTCACTTAACCTACTCGGTGCTATGATCGAAACACGTCACAGCCTCGTTGAGGGCTGAGAGAACTGCATCTTGTCAGATATCGAGACCTTGTTGGTCCGAAGGAAAAGACTGTCTTCCCTTCCCAAGAGGTTCCCGTGATTATTGAGCCTAGGCCTGGGTTGAGGTTCCGAAGATTCTCTAGGGGTGGATCCTAGACTCTTGGGCTCTCAAATCTTCATCCATAAAATGCCAAACTGAAAAGTCAATGAATGGAACAACAGAAACTTAGGGAGTAGTTGGAATCCTAATAATATTTTAGACGATACATTTTCCTAATTAAACTCAAAGTGTTCATAGAAAGCATTCAAACCACTGATTTTGAATTAAATTCGGATTCACTTTTGTTCGGTTGATACATACAACATACATAACTATTACAAATTAATTTTTTTCCAAGTTACATTAAGCTTTTTTGGCAGAAAAAAAAGATTGTCACCAGGCTATGTTGACAAGTCACCTATTGTGAACTATTGACGCCTGTTGGATATCTGTTGCTATTTAATAGTGAATGCGATGATGCAGGTCTGCTGTTTTTTATGTGACCATTTCAGAGCTTTCAGTGTATGTTTCACCATTCTCATTGGCAGAGTTCACTAGATTGTTATCTAGTGTTAAAACTGATTGTGCTTGCTCAATTTTTTCATACATGGTTTTCACTTGGTCACAATATCTTCTTCCCAAGATTCATGTATCAAGCATGTTTTGAAGTGAGGTGCTTTAATAATGGATTTATACTTTCTGATTAAAGCCAATATTGCTGAGCTTGCATATTAGTGTGGATGGGAGGCACACTGTTTTGTGAAGTTCTTAATTTTTAGATCCATGTCTTTCAATTATATTTTATTGCTGATATCGACTTTAGGAGATAGTTTGGTTGGGAGAATAAAAACTGGCCTCCGGTTTCTGCCAAGGTGCAAGAGGGGAGTTGTCTTATGTAGTGACAGCATATCCCTGCTGTCTTGCGTTTCATATTTGAACTTTGCCTCCTCTTTTTCTACCAGCTTTTCTGCAAGCTCGCATCTAGGCTGCTGGCACCGGCTATCTATAGCCATGGTTGGGCCAAACTTCTATATCTTAATATTAACCTTCAATAGTCATTAAACCAATAAAATTGATAATCAAACATGTTGGATTATTTGATAAGTCTTTGTTGTTTGTTTGTCATTGTTATCTTCTGGCCCATTCTGGTTGGTTTAAGGTCAATGTCTGGTTTAGATTGATTATTTGTTGTACATAGCAATCAGTATTTAGCTTCAGTTCATTGAACAAACTGCAAAACTTGTGTATTTTTTCTGAACCCTTTTCTTCTACTTCAGAGCAAAAGAATGTTCCAAGCCTCAGGCAACATTGTCTCTATTTGAAGAATGAATCTCACTCCAGAAGCTACTTACACATCAGAACTGTTTCTAAAAAGGTTCACAACTGGAACTATGTTTCTGAAGATGACATAAAGGAAGGTGAAGAGACTGATGTAATTAATACTGTATATATTTAAAACACATCTTCTGAGGGTCAAATGAAGTATAATTAATTTATACATGTTCGAATGATTTCTTCAATTTATTTGGTCTTAGACAAGATCACTCATGCACGTAATGCCAGGAGAAGGAAAAAGATTTGATGCATCATTTTGTAGGGGTGTTATTTCAAAAAAAATATCTGAACATCCCCAATCTTACAAAATTTTGTTCTGAATCCGATTAAAACCAAATGTTTATAAGAAAATTATTTCTGATTACGTACATACTCGAATAAAAATGAACGTCAAAGTCCTTTGCTTGCTGGCTACAGAAATTTCTTTCGTATTCATAAACTTTTGCTTTTTGTCGCTAGATGTCGTCAGCTCCAATAAACAAAGCCAGCCCCCAGGAGACCAGAATGAACGTCTCCGAAGTCGAGAAATCTTCATTGCCCGACGATGTCAATCCCCTGTGCCATCCCACTGAAGAGTCACCGGCATCCCACCAACAAGTCGAGACTGGAACAATATTATTGCAGACGTCGAGAAAGATGTGTCTTTCAACATCGATGACTATCCCATAAGTTGCCTAGGCTGCTTCGATGAAGACAATCTAAGGACATCCTCAGGACTAGGCATACCCAAACAGCAGGTCATCAATCTGGCAAAGAAACTCATCTGCTTGACTCATCTTGATACTCAAGAGAGATTTACAACCACATATATCGATACAACTTATATCATTCAAGGAGGAGTAATGCCAACGTTGGGAGACGGCTACTTCTATTCCTATCTCAGACACCCAGAGAAGACCACACCAGGCATGTTGAAAGACCTTGCAAAGTTGGATGTCTATGCATGCATTAGCCCCGTGGTAGAAGATCGATGCCGCCAAAGTATTCCTTCTTAGTTAAGCATCATATCCTAAAATCAGGATAAGTCAAGGAGTGGAAAAAGTTTGATGCAAAAATGGTCTGCAAGGCCAAAAAAAGGGTGGCTCTCCCCAATAAAGGAGCTGGTGCAGATCTAGTATACATCACCAACAAGGGAGAAGGATTAGGACCCTGAGAACAATGGCATACCTGGCCAAAAAGTTCCTCCAAAATAAAGTTCCAATAATCAGTGATAGGCACTAACTAAACTTTTTTATTTAAACTTTCAACTAACAATTTTTAGTCAAACTAAAAAATAGTTAATCTTTTCTTAACTTTTTTTTGTCAAATTTCTGGCAAATTTATTTCACCAATATTTTATTGGTGGGCACAACTTCCGTAAATTTAATGAAGTATGATTTTATGTGTAGTTTGAGCTATAAATTATAAGCCATTTTATTGAGAAAATAATAAAATATTGGCATCGGAATCGGCCAATACTTCATACGTAAAATATCGGTAAAAAGTCATATCGGTCAGGCACTGTTGAGGGCCACTAAGAATTGAGAAGTGAGCAAAACGTGGTTTGGTCATTCCTAACCAAAAAAAATAAAAAAAACTGAGTACGTTTTGTCAAGGAAATGCAATTTAAGTAGAAAGTTGTTAATATTATTATTATTATTATCATTAGTATTGTTATTATTTAACTAACTATATTTTTTTAGCTAAAGTATCATTTTAATTAAACTTTTGTGATTTAGTTAAACTTTTTTTGTAACTAAAAAAATGTGTTAAATTATTAGTAACTTTTGTCCACCACTGATTTTTTGTGATCCAAGGTATCAGAACCTTTGATGGGCTGATTTACTGATGTGAAATTAGTGTTTTAAGTTAGTGCTGACGTTGTATCCGCCCCGATGGGGCAATTGGTTGGCACGCCGTACTTATAGGCGGTGCGTTGGAGCTGAGAATGCGGGACAGGCACGCTTTTGCAGCAAATTCACAAAGCATACGGTTCATCAAAGAGGCCCATGTGTTGTAAACGTGCTTGCAGAATAATTAAGTTTATGCTGCTGATGTAATTAAATTTATATTTAATTATATTTGGTATCTACTTCATGCGCGAGGTCTCGTTATTATTGCTTCAAAACACATCTCACTAATCACCTAATTTGACAAACAGTGAGAGTCCAGACAACTCAGAAGCCCAAACATCCATTTGCATCCTTAAGTACCTCAAATCCTTAAACGCTTAACTTCTGTTAACTGAATACTTGCTCTAATAAACTTATTAGTTAACTTGCTAATTTGCGGCCCTCGGGTTATTTCATGCTGGCGACTTCGATATATGATCTCTACTGCGTGGAAGTTAGCTCATAGTTACTTTAAGCGACGGTAAAAGCAAAAGTCATCTTAAGAAGTATTTGAGATCCATCTTGCATCACCACAACAGCGGTGCTACTTTGACGGTGTGATCATGTTAACGTCTGAATACTTGTCAACAAAGACAATTCAACATTTTATTTTATTTTTAATCAAAATGAATTTTATAAAAGAAAAACTAATACCTTTCTCGCATGTTGGGCAAATTTGTTGTTTTTCTATAGGATTTCATGACGCAGTTCCACTGGGACAGTGCGATCATCGAATCAAAAAAAACTTTTCTTAGCACCGTGAGTTTTGCATTTCCACAAGATTTATAGAATCCTCTGAGTTCCAAAAATCGATGAAAATACACCAAAACAACAAAGAACTGTTTTTAGGGAAAAAAGTTCCAATGCCCCCAGTGAGGATTGAACTCACGACCGCTGGTTTACAAGACCAGCGCTCTACCACTGAGCTATAGAGGCGACACCGGATGGACGGCGGATCCTTTTATGAAATTGTTTGCAAGTATCAAACACTTATCCCGACATTACAAACAGGTCTAGGTGCAGCCAATCTTATATCCAGGCATATTCGATCGTGGACTGCTCCGGAAGCAAATGATCTTCCAAGGGGATTGAAGAAGAATTTATGTTATTAATTTACATTGATACTGCTAGTGATGTTTCATCAGATTGTATGTTTTGATGAGCTATATAAAGACATTTTGTCTGAAACAAGCGTTAACGTAATTTATTCTGCTTTCACTTATTAATTTCAAGTATCAGTAATGCCACTTTTTCAAATAAGGATATTCCAAGTAATTCGCAACAAAACACAAGCCTCATTTTAAAAATAAAACTATAATAGAAAATATAGTTCAAGTTATCAATCAATTTTTAAAAAGCCTCGAGGCTGCAAAACACGATCTTTAAAACTATATTGTAAGCAGTCCTAGTGGTTACAAAGAAGACAAAAAGGTGTTTTTTTAAAAAGCGTGATGATGTAATTTTATATTTGACTAATTCTTTGGTTCATCGGTGATTAAGTTAATAAATTTATGCTGTTATTATTGCTTTTAGCTTGCGTGTCGTAAAAATAATTATCGTCTATTTTATAAATAGATGATTAGAACCTACAAAATATTCCTGATATTATCACGCAAATTTTGTGACAACAACTGTGTTTAAGAAATTATTTTGTGACTTCTAATCTGAATAACAAAATGAATATAATATTATTGACAGATTTTAATTTTATAGATTCTTATTATTGTTAATTACTTTGGGCAATTAAGAAGCATTATCACATATAAAAAACTGAGGCAGTGCGTTCAAGCTAAGAGGTGCGGAGGTTGTCAGTTTGGTCTTCATCCGGGGCAGTCGCGCTTTTGCAGCAAATTCACAAAGCGGAAGGTGCCCATAGATGCTTGTGCGCTTGATATGCGATCTCTACTGCGTAGGGTTGAGGAATTCCCCAAGAATTTGCCGATTTTGAATCTCCTTCTCTCCCCAGTCCGAAAATGTCCGTTTTTGATTTACCCCTATTTTGAGGACCTTTTTGTTTAAAATATTTCGTATAAATTTTTATTTTAATGAACAAACAATTCTATTGTTTTGATGGAAAATCCGATTGCAGCCGATCTGTAGAAAATAAATGGCTGTTGGTGACTGATTTAGTTCTAACCACCAAAGTTTAAACGAAATTTATTTATTTCCTTTAATTGTGTTATAAAATAAAAAAAAAAATTATACCCGTAGAAACGCTAGCGAAGTTTGCATGACGGAATTACAACCTTACCGGTCGGTTTACAGGCCCGCGAATTTATATATAACATAACAATTATTTATAGTGGTTAAGAAGACCTGGATCTGTGTAATAACCACTCTTTTTAGTCCTAATAACCGAATTTAATACGTGACCAACTAATAAAATCTCGCAAATGCTCTCGCACTATCTTTACTTAAAGAAGCAAAGCTACAAAAGCTCTTGATGTCAATCTTGTTAACACAAATTTACAGAGGTGGGAGGTTTTCGCAAAAAAAATCTGAATATTGTAATTTAAAAATCGTTCTAAATTAAATGAGATTAAACTGACCCTTTTGTCAACTTGCTCAAGTGTTTCAAGTTTCAATCAAATCGGTTTAGAATTAAAGATTTGTATAAAATATATTTACTCACAAGACCCTTGTTTTATATATATAGATTTAATAAATATATTTAAAATATTTTCTGACCAACAGAGGATCGAATTATCTTAATATAATAATTAATAATATGATTAATATCGATTATATTTGCGTTGAATAGGTGTTTGCTGAAGTAAATATGTGTTTTCATAGAGGTTATAAGTGGGTGTAGCATAATTGTCGAATACCTTGAATCTCTTTGGGGTTGTAAAATTGGTCGAATCTTCAAACTTTCTCTTGAAGCCGCCTCTCATTTTGATCTCTGTCGACCCATAAACATTTTCATTAGGCATTTGCTTTCTCACATGTGTCCATTTTTGTTCAGTTTTCCTCAATTCTCTATGACCCGATGTTAAAGCAAACTCTTTGCTAGGCCCATCTAATTGAACCTTAAATATAGATTCATTTATGGGAAGATCAACCTTTTGGCATGTTTCACTTTCTGATGTTTCTAACTTAACATCTGGTTTTGATTCTTGCTGAGATTCCAAAAATTTTTTAAAATACTCTGGATCGGTTCTATATCTTAAAATTTCAGTTCTGAGATCCCAGTCGGGAGTCACTTCAGTTACTGACACTCCGACCTTTTTACAAGAAGGGCACTTTTGAGGCCAGTATTTTAAAATATTTTCAATTACGCAAAAATAACACGCAGATTTCTTGCAACAAGGCATAATTACAGCATCTGCCTTGATGTCACTGCACAGGTGACACATAAATTCTTCTGGAAGCTTTTCCTTATTTTGTCCAGAATTTGAAACAGTTTCGTTTCTATCTTTCGTTCCTTTTGACTCTGTTTCAATTTTTGGCACTACTAACTTACCACAGCTGCTGAGAAGAACTCCTGGAGTATTGATGTCGTCAACATACGTCAGAAAGGTTTTAGGAATTCCAGCAGTAACTTTTAATTTTCTAATAGTTTCGTCACTTTTCTTTAATTTCATCCTGGGACATTCCTCGATGTAATGCCCGGGCAAACCGCATCCATGGCAAATATAGTTTTGCGGTACAGGGCGTCTAACTAGTTTTTTTGCTCTTTTGAAGTCAACGCCAACGAATTCTTCAGTTGCCTGATGCATCATTTTGCTCAATTTATCATCTTCACTTATGTTCATTTCTGACAGATCGGCCGCTTGAGCCAAAAAACTCATATCTATTTTCATTTCTTTTACCTTAACTGATTGTTGAATATGCGCGCTCTTGGTACCATTCTTACAGCAAGTGAGTGGAATCCTTGCAACGACAACGGATGAATTTTTTGTAATAACATCGTCATCTCTATAGACTTCATTTGTATGGTCGTTTTTTATCATCAGACTGTATTCAATTTTGTATTTTTCAAAATGTTTTATTCTTGCAATTTCTTCCTTTAAGTCACGAACAGAAATGTCGACTCCATTGAACCGAACGACTTCTGAACCCAGTGAACTTTGGAGCTTGAAATGAATCACTGATGACATTTGCAGTTGTTTAATCAGTTATTTAAAGGAAGCTGTCAAGACTAATTTATGAGCTTGGATAAATAATTGCATTTAAGTTCACGACCTCTTGAAACTGAAAGATTCTGAATATAATAATAAATTTTTTTTAATATTTTTTAAAATAATTTATTAATTTTTTACAATTGGTTCTAAATGTCAAACAGTTATTATTTTTTAATTGTTATATTATTATATATTATATCACATATACAATGTATATTTTACATATTAATAATTTAATTAATTTAAGTAATTTAAGCTAATGTATATGCGATACTCCGGCTTGATTAACTTATTCGTGTTGGCTCTTATATTTTCACTTTTCATGTAGCGCTATTTTCACATATAATTTATGAACTTATTTTTCTTAAAGGTTAATTAACTCATCATTGTCTGAATAAAATCATCTATTAGCAATGGCTCCCGCTGTCTCGTCACCTTTTCTGCTCAATTCTTTGAAATCGGATTTTAAATCTCAAACATTTAAATCATCAAGTGCCTTGACCATCATGCTTATTCGCCTGTTTTGGATCGGTTTCCTGACGTTTGCTCAAATGGCGATAGCTCGCATGGCAGTTGTGAACATAGATTGTTGCTCGCAACAGATTATTGCTCACACTGACAGTTGCCTACAGGGACTCTTGAGCACAGAGACTATTGTTTAAACGACATTTACTTACACTCAATTTTTTTGAAGAAATGATATCAGGCCCCTGTAAGTAATGGAATGTCTGCTACAGTATCTGCAAATGCAGAATTTAGAGCTAAAGATTGCAGAGAGAAATTGTTTATGTCTAATAATCCTGATTTTATTTACTATGTAGGCAAGATGTATTTCGCTAAAAAATATATAGCAAAAAATCTGATTCTTCAATGCGTACAATCATTTGATATTTACAAAATGTAAAATATTATAAACCGTAAACATTTATTTTTACAAAATTAAAAACTGTGTTAAAATATAAACTCATAAACTTTCGAAATTACCAGGTCTTACGTTTCTTCGGTCCATAATTAAGCAAAGCTAAATTGTTAAATTTGTTAAAATAGAAGTGCAAACATAGTTTTATTTCTTCCTTGTGAGATTTCGCTCTTGATTCGGTTAAGGTAACGTAGGTGCGTTTGCAGTTTTAAAGCATGTGCCAACGATTTGTTTCCATTTAGTTCATTTGCTTACCCAAATTTCTTACAATAATCTAGACTATGGCTGGACGTAATCCTGGAAGACAGCATGAGGAGAGAGGCGGGCGTTACAGAGATTATCAAGAAAATCGCAATCACCCTACAGGGCCCAGGAATGCTGAACCAATATATGGTGGACACCCCTATCATTCAGGAAGAGGAGAAACAGGGCGAGGCGGAAATCGTGAGGAAAGAAGAGATCCGCGATACGATCAGGTATTGAAATAAAATAACAAGTTCAATACATTACATCAGATACACATGTTTTATCTGTATTTTGCATTTATGCATTATATGGACAATCATATTAATGCATGATGTAATTTAAGCGTGGGGATACTTATCACCAACAAGGATTAGCTGGACATACAGTGCTAGAAATATTGTTACGACATGCCCACTTTTTATGGATAATTTCCTTACAAATTAACATATCTTGATGAAATTTTCAGCAATTACGTAAAACACCATTTGTAAGCATCGTGCAAAATTTCCTTTCATATGGATTAATGGTTCCCGTAAATTATGCAAATGAACCATTTTTGGCCTGGAAATATTATTACGACAGTTTCCGGTTTGGACTCGTTTCATCAATTTCAAAGTCTCGTTAGAAGGATCAAACATTAAATTGTCATTAAGAAGGCTATGTAAAGGAGTGTGAAATTCAAAACTTCCTTTTACATTCATTTCATCACGGGAAAGAAAGCAGGTTTGACAGAAGGAGAAAGAGGACAAGTTAAAGCCTTGGGAAAGGCAAACTATTCAGTAAAAAAGATTGCAAATGAGTTGAATAGGTCAAGAACTGTCATCAAATGTTTTTTGGATGATCCAGACTCATATGGGAAGAAGTACAAGGGCGGAAGAACGAAAAAACTCTCGAATCAGATTCAGAGACGCCTCATCAGGGAGTCTTCACAAGAAGAATATTCGTGTAAACAGCTAAAAGATAATCTGGATTTGGATGTCCATGTTAGGACAGTCTGCAATTATCTTAATTCAAGTGGACAGCAGAGATAAGAAATGCGAAAGCGAGCTCCAGCGTTGAAAGTCCATCACAACAAAAAACGCCTCTTCTGGGCCAAAGAGAGGGTCAGCTATAACGAAAGATGGGAACGCGTAATTTTCACAGAAGAAAAAAAAATTTAACCTTGATGGGCCAGACGGTTATAAATACTACTGGCATGATCTCAGAAAAGAAAGAGAGGTTTGTTGATGATTTTGAAAGGGATGCAGGACTCTCAGAAGTACATCTAAATGCTCAAGGATCATCTTCTTCCTTTTGCTGAAGCAAAACAACATGAATTTCAGCAAGATAATGCTCCTAGTCATGTTTCCAAGGCAACCAGAGCATATTTCCAGGAGTCCAACATTCAAGTGATGGACTGGCAGGCGTGTTCACCCTGCTTGAATCCGATAGAAAATGTCTGGGGCCTTCTTTCAAGATCAGTTTGTGGCAATGGACAACAATAAAACACAGAAAATGAATTTAAAGAAGCGATTTGGAGCGCCTGGAGAAATATGGATGAAAACATCATCAAAACACTGATTTTCTCCATGAAAAATAAGTGCATAGATGTTATTTCTAAAAAAGGAGGAATGGCATCTTATTGAAACATTATTTCATTTAGTTTTAAATAAAAATTTTTGCCAAAATACTGAAATTCATGAGTTTATTTGTAACCTGTCGTAACAATAGTTCTATGCAAAAAAATGGATTTTTGAGGAATTTGCTCTTAATTCTTGATCAAAGTGAAAAAAAATATACGAGTTATGTTCTTTAAGTATATTACAGAGTTCTTTTAAATTTGAGTTTCGTACGATAATTTAAACTTAAGTTATTACAAAAAATGTGGACTGTCGTAACATTTTTTCTAGCACTGTACATCTCAAGCACCAAGAGAAAGGAGCCATCGTGAAGAGGTAATATTCTTTTTGCTAGTCAATTACGTCATTGTGGCGCGTAATACAATCAGATGTTTAAAAAATTCTATGTAATATTCAACAATATAGAAATGGGGACAACAGGAATACAGAGAACGACCAAGAGAATCTTACCATGGTCCTTCTGGAGATAGTGTTAGGCATCCAGGTTACAGACAAGAAGGCCAATTCAGAACAGAGGTATTTGCAGTTAGGAATTTTATAGCCTAAAATTTTAAGTCTTATACAATCGCATGCATTTTCATTTGAATTTTTAGCATGGAGCCCCAAGTTATGAAGGAGTGCGACGCTCTGAGAAGCCTCGTTATCAAGGCCAGCCACTGCAAGGGCAGCCACAGCAAAGCCAGCCTGTTGATAGGCCACGTTATCCTGGCTCTTCCCAACAAGGACAGCATTACGATAGGCCTCGTTTTCAGGGCCAGAACCACCAAGGAGAGCGACCTCGCTATCCCGGACAACGTTCTGACAGAGCCTTCCAGATTTCCATGCATCCACCTAGGGACGACAGGGGCAGGCAAGGTGGAGGTAGAGTTGATGCGGTAAAGTGTTATATAATTTTGTTGTGTGGATTTTTTTATCATGTTACTTGTCAGTAAACTCATTGATTACAAAACAGGCTAGACAACTAGAAGTGGCTCTGAAGAAAATGAAAGTCAGTGATGGCTTAGGTAAACAGCTGTTCCTAAATGGGAAACGTGGAGAACTTACTATGGAGGACACCAAGGAGCAGTTTTTCCACGGATCAAATATTGTCACAAAGGGTAAGATTTATTGACATAGTCACAAATGTTTGGCTAATCTAATCTAACATTACATATTATCAGGCTCTCAGGGACAAAAATTAAAGTTGTACACCAACTTGTTTAACTTTGAGCTGACTGAAAAAACGAGGTTTCACCAGTATGCTATAACATACACACCCACTGTTGAGAGTACTAGACTGAAGAGAAAGTTGATAAGAACATTGGAGGAACATCTTGATATGAAATCAAGATACGTAACTGATGGGTCTAGTCTTTTTACCATAGCACGCTTTAATGAAGAGGTAAGCTGTTTTGATATTTGGGAAATCTTGATGAATATTAAACATTTACTTCGAATTTACAGTTGCTGACAAACCTGTCTGCCACGTTGGGCAGTAGTGTCTACAGAGTGGATATGAAACATGTTTCAACAATCCAGCCAAATAGTGTCCATGTAATACAGATTCTGAATATTGTCTTTGGAAGGTAATTTAACAAAAAATAGTAAAATTTAATCTAATTATTAACAAATTCGACTGCCTTTAGTGTTATTCAAAACATCTGTGAATGGACTTGGTCGAGAGGAAATTACTACAACTATGACGAGATGTCAGTTGTGAATGGAACCAGGTATGTACGAATAATATAACGTAATATTATTTAAAAAGTATCATGAGGAAAAACATCAGGGACATTAATGAACCTAAATGTTTTCAGATCAAATTCAAATATTTAAATTACTGGATTTTGAATACATTGAGTAAATTTTTATTGTAGTGTCAGTGCCATTCCTGGATTTTTTACTTCCATCCTTGAATATGAATCTGGAACGAGGCTGATGTTGGATGTCACCCACAAGATCATTGACACTTCCAGTGCATTGGCCATATGTAATGGAAATATCATGAGTATGAGGTCAAAGCTCACTGGAAAGATTGTTTATACATGGTTTGTTGTGATTTGTTATTTTGATATACTCTAACATATCCTCATTCATATTAATTTTTGTTTAGCTACAATGCAAAGACTTACAAAGTGGATGACGTTGATATGAACAAGACACCAAGACATGTCTTTGCTTGCAAAAAGAGGGGAGACATTACTATCATGGAATATTACAAGGAGAAGTACAACGTTGATATCCAGGATGACACCCAGCCATTGCTTGTTGTTAAGCCAAACAGAAGAGAACAAAGAGCTGGAGCTCCTGATATAATTTACCTTGTGCCTGAGTTGTGCTTGGTTACAGGTATGTCTTGACACTATTGATTGAGTCCAACATCCGCCATAAATTTGGGTTATTTATTTGAATTTAATAGGAATTGATGAAGAGAAAAGGAAAAACTTTAACTTCATGAAGAGTTTGGGAGAGGTCACTAAACCCAAACCGAACGAACGAGTTAATAAGATGAATGCTTTTGCATCTAAGATTGCCAGGTAATCATTTAATTGTTCTTAACACTGTTCTATTGTAATACATAGTAGGTCTTCACTTAAACTAATTGCTTTGTGTTTTTAGTGAAGATTCTGCTGGAATCTTTAACGCATTTGGCATTGGAATGTCAAGAGAGATGATGTCTTTGAATGGTAGGGTACTTCCAGGAATTTCACAGGTTTGGTCTCTTTTACATGTTTAAAACCTTCCGATCCTTGTTGCATGATGATGTTTCTTTAGAACCTCAATCAAGTCTCCAGAAGTAACTTGTTGGTTGCACAAAAACTCCAAAAGTGGCACGTTTTCCATCCTCATGATGTGCATGTTGGAGCTGTTACCACATTCCTCGAAAGTCTTGAAAAGCCAATGATGGATATGGGCATGCAGCCAAGCAGACCAATCGTGTTAGTTTTCACCCAGAATTATGTTAATTTTCAACGATATTCTTGTTGAGATTTGTGTTATTAATTCTTATATTTGTAGGAGATCTTACAACAACCTGAATGATCTTCAGCATCAGCTTGAAAGTGTTCCTGGCAACACTGACATGGTTCTGGTTGTTATAAGGAACAGCAACAAAACTGACTATAGCACTGTTAAGAAGTTGTTGTGTGTCAGAAATCCAAGTATGTTAAACATAATTTTTTGAGTTACACTGTCAAGGCTGCATCAGCCTTACAGATTCATTTTGCACTTACGTATTTGTATGTTTAATGAACTAATTATATATGCAATAATATATTGAAATGGAACCTATGCCATTATCTCTTCTAGTTCCTAGCCAAGTCATTACCAGCAGGCTGATAAACAAAAAACCAAATTTCTCTATCTGCTCTAAGGTTGCTCTTCAAATGAATTGCAAGATGGGTGGTGCAGGATGGACCATCAAAAATATGGTTTGTTTTGAGTTACAACTGTTACAATATACTTAAATGTTCTAATTTTTAACTTGATTTCAATATTGAAGAAAACCAAGGAAACAATGATTATTGGTGTGGATACATATCATGATTCAGAAACTAAGGGAGCCTCTTACATGGGTGTTGTTGCAAGTCTTAACGAGCAGTGTACCAAGTACTTGGATTACAATTTTTTCTTTCTTAAGAAGTTTTATTCAAAGATTGTGCATATTTTTTCTTTTTGAAAAAGCTTTAAATTTTAAATAATCCGCAGATACTACACAACATGGGCTAAACACAACCCTGGTAGAGAAATTGCTGTGAGCTTCAGGGCTCTCATAACAAAATGCCTGAAGGCTTATTTTAGTGAGCACAACAAGCCTTGCAAGCGCATAGTAATTTACAGAGATGGTGTTGGGGATGGTCAGTTGGCATTCTTGATGGAATTTGAGGTAAAGGAAACAGAGAAAGCGATTAAAGAATTTGGTTGGAGCACAAAGTTGGTGTTTGTCGTTGTCAAAAAAAGGGTCCATTCCAGGTTCTTTTGTACTGATAGGGTTGGTTATTGCAATCCACCTAAAGGTACAGTTATTGATTCGGAGGTTACAAGGCCAGGATGGTTAGTGCGAATTTAATGTGTTTGTTATAATAATGAATTTACCGTGCATTTGTTGCATTTCAGGATGGACTTTTACCTTATAAACCAGGAGGTAAATGCAACTCAGGGTACAGTGACGCCGACACACTTTAACGTGGTGTTGAACACAAGTGATCTGAGTAGTGATGACATTCAGCAGCTGACATATCAGAATTGCTTTATGTACTTCAACTGGACTGTAAGGATTTCTTTGTTTGACTTGCTTATGTAACATACTATAGATCCTACAATGGTATTGCTTGCATTCAGGATTCTATCAGGGTGCCGGCTACGTGTCAGTATGCCCACAAGGTGGCTTTCCTTATTGGACAGGCTGTGCACCAATATCCGTCCGACAATCTGAAGAACAAGTTGTTTTATCTTTGAACATTGACAATAAAACATTGGCTCCTTGTTGATTCCGGACTTTATTTCATTCGCTTGAGGTGATCCGCAGTTTGAATTTAATATTCAAAGATTCCAGCGATGTATAAATGATATGATTTGGAATCACTCTCGTCGCAAGTGTATTTGCATGTTATTGAGAGGCATAATTATTTTGTGTTGATCGAATAGGTTTGAGATTATATAAAATAATTAATTAATTAATTACTTACGATAATTTTTTGACTTTAAATCGGCTTAAGAATTGATAACGGACGTAGCAGACAACATACCAGAAATCTCGGACCTAAAGCAAGTCAGCCAAGTTTTGAAAATTTGCCTAACTTGTTAAGTTATAGGAATTCACTTTCCTCACGTAGGCCATGGCCGTGCTCATGCACGCATTCATATCACACGCTATATTTGAACGAGATCCAGAAACTTAATTTCATTACCTAACGTTGTCCAGATGACCACGTCCGCTCTTAAACAGAATTTACAACATTTACTTTCTGACGCAGTTCCCTACAAATTGTCTGTCCTTTTATAGAAAGCATGAATTCAAATACTGTTAAGTGCTCTGCCAATGATTGCCCGGCAATTTTAACGTCGTACTGCTATCGCTTTCCTGAGTAGCCCGAGCTGGTTCGAGAATTTCTCAGCATTCTAGAGAGAGAGAGAGAGAGAGTATCTCCTGTCTTTGTCGGTTGACGAATTACGAAACAATTACCTAATTTGCTCCTTGCACGTCAACGCCGACCCGGGAGAAATAAGTCTCATCGAGGAGGAAAAAGCGGCTCAAGAGTACAAATCCCATTGGTAGACATCCAAGACTCCATCTTCAACGCTGGAATCAGCAACATCACGCAACTCCAAGCCCCATCTATGTTGTACGAGATGGACCTTCAGTTGAGAGCTCTGGAATCGGTTTTTGCGGTACGGGAAATTCCGATCTATTTATCGAGACGACCTGCCCTCTCCGCGGCAAAGGGTTTTGCACTCTTAATACGTTGAGGACCCACATGCTGAAATATCACAGAATACCCGGCTTAAATATAATTCTAGTGACGTCTCTTATCATCAGTGCTTCCGAGAGAAGTCATTAAAAATTGAAGTTTCGCCTCCTTGATTAGCCAAGGACCCGACCAAATTTCAAATTGTGCTAAACGGATGTGGTAAGGTATTTTGATATTATGTTGATAAGTACAGGGGCCACATGCTGAAATATCACAGGCACTTCTCCCGTGGAAATTGTGACAAGTCATTCAAGACAGCTGGCAATTTCAGGACTCACAAAAGACTTCACTGCAAAAGTAAAGAACTAGATTTTTAACTGCTAAACACAAAGCTTAAACTTTTTTTATTATTATCTTACTTCATTGGTTAAAGTCTAATTAAACCACATCACACTTTCAACTCTAATTATAAAAAATCCTTATTTTGACAGAGGATTAAATTATGTTTGAATATAATATTTTATAAAATATATTTGAAAGTTGGAATTATATGATTTTTAATATATTTAAAATATATTACATATGGCGTAACATATAACGGTGGCATCATGTCACTTCTTGGCCAGGGTCAGATTCGGTTTGAAATTTTTTGAGATGTGGCTGAGGGATTCATAGTTATGACCACATTTCTTGCAAGTCTTATTCTTTTATGGACCATGGATGTCTGTTATTTGCCGGGATGTTTAGGCGAGCCTTGTGGATGAAATTCAACAATACATAGGTAGTCACATCGTTGAATGAACTCTCTGATTTGGGAACACTTCTGGATGAGGCTCCTATAATTAATAAAACACAACCCTTTTCCTTTTGTAAATTCATCACATCAATTCCCTGATATGGAATAAATGTTCTATGAAAACTATGCTATTATATTCTTTCAACCTGTGCAAAGTGACAAGTTAATTAGTTTTATTAAAAAACTTTTGGTTGATGCTCAAGTAACAATAAATGTTTTGGGGCACACTTGTACCCCCGTCAGTTAAAACTGGAAGTTTTTTACCTTAGGCATCCAAGAGTTAAGAGCCAGTGATGGTCAGCTTACATCTGAGAAGGTTAAAACAAATTGTAAGATAAACTAGGATGAAGAAATCATCTGAAATAAAATCTAAACCAAAATAATTATTTAATACTCTGCCCAAATATATCATCAGTTCCTCAACCCATATTAGATGCCAAGATACAATCCTTAATCTCAACAAATACCTCACAATAAATTATTTCAATTTGGGTTATACTATTTTTGTTGTAACGAATAAATAATTATCAACTTGATTGTGAAGTACAAGAGTTAATAAGTCAACTAAACTCACTTGGAAATAGAAACTCCGCCAAAGTAGCACAGCTGATGGATGTCTAAATGCAAGATCAAATAGATTTTAAATGGCTCAACAGCAGCATTATTTTGTTGACATTCAACACCACTCATTGATAGACCAAATGCAATTTTATTAACAACACCACTATTACTAGTAATTAGCTGGCCAAGAGCATTGCCCCTGCTTGTAAATCACCCACCAGGGAATAATTACCATTGCTCAACATTAAAAGCAAGCGAACTCATAAGGAAACCATTGATTTCAATTGAAAGTACTACTTCTTGGCATTTTGGTTAAGATCAAAGTGTTGTGTTGTGCGAGTTGTTTGCTGTTCTCTAGTTGTTTGATAAAAACTTGAACTAAACTAGTAAATAATAGCTAAAAATTAGATGAAAGCATTCATTTCGGTTTCAGGATAAAGAATATATAAGTTTTCTATATTTTCATTCTAGCAAACTCATATGCCTAGCAATTAGACTTTCAAGACATATATAACCACCACATCCATCACAAGGGATGTCATGACACTCCAGCAAGAATGAAGAACAAGTGGCCACAACAGCCCCGGGAGATGAAAATCCAATAGAACATATATCTCAAGAAGCTTCTTTAAAACCATGTTTACTGATACTTTGACTGCTTTTTCCGCCATCACATTATTTTATTTCCTTACAAACTTTGTTTTGTTAATGAAGAAGTTGGAAAGCCATCTCTACCTCCATCTAGACAACCATCCCCTCCCTAGCTAATCTATTAAATGCAAGATCAAAGTGGCCGTCCGCAGCGTTGTTCTGAACAAGCTCCAAATGAAAAGAAGCCGCATCCAGAAGTGTTCAAAGAGTCCCAGTGTCCACTCTGCTCAAAAGATAAATCAGTCTGTGTCAAAGATCTAAAAACAGCCCTCGTCCATTTTATCCCACATAGAGCAGCAACATGTTTCAACTGCAGATGTTGTGAATCTTCGAACCCTGAAGAAGATTGGGCCGAAAGACATTATCAAGACAGCCATTCAAGGCTTGCCAACAAGCATTGAAATGCAACTCAATCACAAATCCAAATAAACCCTTCCCTAGACCCCCAGCTTGCAAAAAACTCCAGCATCAAGAACTGGAAAAACCAAAAGCCATCCTCGAGGCCACCCTCACCAACCGTAGGCATAGGCGCCAACTTAAGGGGGGCAAAGCATTTTTTTCCCCCCAATAATTTTGTGGTGGAGGATTTACATACTTTAAGTTAAACTTTTAACAGTTGCTAGCTAAAAAAAATTAGTTAAACTCACAATTTAACTAAATTATTTTTTTTCTTAGTTATACTGTTGCCTTAACTAAAATTTTTTAGTTAAACTAAAAGTTTGCAACTTTTTAGTGAACTAGTTGCCTGTCACTGCACGTTACAATAGCAATGAAGCATTGAATTGAATTAAAATGAAAGTGACGGCACGCCATGTTGTTTTCGTTATTACTTTTCAAATTAAAAAATTCAATAGTTGTTTTTTCCTTTAAAAAAGTCTTACAGATTAGTACTGTTAATTATGTTTTATTTAATAATAATCAAATTAAATTAAAACGTTCGAATTGCAACTTATTGTTTTAGTTTTTATACTTTGAGGCTGAATGAATTAGAATTTTGTTTTTTAATTCAGGAATTGATAAATAAGTTTAGAATGGAAAAGTTTTTGATCAAATTGTCGGCTAAAACCTCCAGGCTGGTTTCAGTAGACTCTTTCAGCCAGGTGGATACCGCAAAAGTAGATGCAGATCTAGCGGAAAGTACATCTTCTGCTGTTCGGTAAATCCGTGAATGCAAATCATCGATTTGTGCTAAATTGGACCAATAGCTTCCCCTGGGTTTTGTATGACTCGGAAAAAGACATTGTGCTGTGTTCCACAATTTTTCTGACCATTGGTCTGCCATTTTCCTCCAGAAAGGAAACAGTTTTCATTGAAACAGGCTTCGATAATTGGAAAAAGGGTTTGGATAAGTTGAAACTGCATGAAAAATCATTGTGCCACAAGGAAGCCATATTAAAAATGAATGCGTTAAAATCTTCAGTTAACATCGTTGCACAGGTAACCAATAATTTATTTTCATCTGGAACGTTATTCTAATGATTAATATTTTTATTACAATTACAGATTTCCGAACAAAAAAAGAAAGAAATGCTGAATAACTGAAAGTCTTTGAAAAAAATATTTTCTTCGCTGTTGTACTTAACGTCACAGGGAATTGCAATTCCTGGTCACAATGATGACACAAGTAACTTTGTAAACTTGTTAAACTTGCTGAGTGAAGATTCAGAAGAGCTGTAAATGTGGTTGAAGCGTGAATCATATACTTGGTGTAGCCATGGTATCCAAAATAAAATTCTTGATCTTCTGGGCCGTACTCTTCTTCGGAAACTAATTGTATTGGTTAAAAAAGCTGGTCCCTATGCTATTATCTGTGACGAGACAGCGGTTGTATCCCAAAAGGAACAGTTTGCAATTTGTTTACTGTTCACCAAAAATCCGTTAAAGACAGAAGAGGTTTTTGACGGTTTTTACGAAGTGGAATCAACAACTTTAGCAGCGTTGTACTCTGTCATCAAGGATGCTCTTCTACGATTTGATGGAAATTGAAAAAGTCAATCAACATTTCCTGGAAGAATATAGATTTACTCAGATGGAGGTGAAGAATGCCAAAAGAAGAATGTCTAAATAATCTACCCCTCCCCAGTCACTCCATGGAAAGCAAGTTAAAATCGGCAGTACGTAGCCAATTCCCGGAAAAGCTACAACCGAAAAGAAGCCAAGGAGTCGCTTCCAGAAGTGTTGCCCAATCTCATATAAGCAACCACTTTATCCAACGAGGTGACTATCTACGTTTTGCCGATTGGAACTTCATCCACAAGGCACGCCTGAACTTCCTGGCAAATAATGGTCATCCTTGGTCAATTAAGAACAATTCATGCAGAAAATGTGGACATAATTACGAATCTTTAAGCCACATCCTAAATGTCTGCAAACCAAACTTAATCTTAACGACCAAGAGACATGATGCCATAATAGCTGAAATCCAAAATCATTTACCCGAAACCACGCTCCGACTAAACCGAAAAGTTACTGGATCCTGCCACTCCCTCCGACCGGACATCGTCCTCATTGACGAGAAATCTAAAAAGATGTGCATTGTCGACGTCAAGTGCCTGTTTGAGCACGAAAGCGACTCAATAGTCAAGGCCAAGAAAGAGAAAGTCGAAAAGGGCCATGGAGGAGTCTTGGCAAGCCGGAGACTACCACCTGTTTCCAAAGACAAGTTTAATATCAACGTCCACCTATGGAAGACATATCAGATATTAAGCTGTACAATGTCAGATCTAGCCACAATCATCCAAGCCCAAAAGTTTTTCTAAAGTAAAGACACCAAAATCAAAGAACTAGCCACTGCCACTCTCTCGCAGGCAGTCTCTAACAGGGCAAGAAGACCAAAAAAACTCAGAAGAACAAGCATTATACCTTGACAGAAAGTGAAAAAGTCAATCAACATTTCCTGGAAGAATATAGATGGAGGTGAAGAATGCCAAAAGAAGAATGTCTAAATAATCTACCCCTCCCCAGTCACTCCATAGAAAGCAAGTTAAAAGCGGCAGTAGGTAGCCAATTCCCGGAAAAGCTACAACTGAAAAGAAGCCAAGGAGTCGCTTCCAGAAGTGTTGCCCAATCTCATATAAGCAACCACTTTATCCAACGAGGTGACTATCTACGTTTTGCCGATTGGAATTTCATTCACAAGGTGCGCTTGAACACAATTACGAATTATGAAAACACAACAAAGATGGCCTGCCAACATTTATAGTTAGTATATGCCTTACTGATTTGCACTTGTTCCATCAAGAAAAATAAATTTACATCACAGAATTAAGATGAGGTACATAATTAAGAAGTAAGAAAAGTTCACTGCCACGTGATAGTTGTCTATCAATCCTCAAGAGAAGGTGTAGAGAAGACATTTTTTATTTTGACACTACTCGCAGCATCTTGAGGATTAGAGATAAACATTTTTAGGTTTTGTAAAGGTAGAAGTCTAAGTTTTATTGATTAAAGATTGTTGTAATAAATACGAGAGTTGGCTGAGTTTTGAACACGACACATTACATCTGTTGCCATTACTGCCGTATGCAGGCTTGTAACCCATTCGGCTAACCTGCACGACAATTAGGAATACAAACAGTTGTTTGCAGAATGATCCAGCACTTCTCATCACTTGTCCTTCCCCAAAAAGTAATAAGCTATTTATATTCACCATATTTCAATCTCTAAAATGCATTTTTGTCACAGATTGGCAAAACGAAACCGATGGAAAAAGAGATTTGGGAAAAGAAACTGATGGAAAAAGAGATTTGGGGAAAGAAACCTTCATGGGTATTTTCTTACTCAAGTGCCCCAGCATTTTCTAAAATCTGAGTAAAATATATTTATCAATTCTTTTGCAGAGCTCTAACATCTAATTTCTAGTAAAAAAAATTTCTATGATGATGTGAACAAATTTGAGAGGACCAAAGTGACAAGATGAAATGCTAAGCATTTATAATTGGCTTCATAATGGAGTGTCTGTAGAACCTCTACATGGTCAATTCTGGACTACCCACTGCAACATTTGTTCAGATTATGAATGTGGGTTCACTCTGGATCTTCACTGGACAAAGACAAATGTGTTTAAAATGTGTCATCAACAAACAAGCACAAATATAGGGCTATGAATTTCATTCAAGGTCTGATGCTCAGAATTATCCAAAAAGGAGTCCAGCAGCAACGAAATTATGATGATTGTGGCCTTATGGCCATTGCATTTGCACATTTATTGTGCTCTGACAATGACCCTTGCCGTTGCATTTATGCCCAGAAAAATCTCAGGAAGACTATATTCCAGTCATTCAAAGATTAAGATATCAACATACCAATGACCAGAATAAAGGTAACCTGACATTTCTTTGCAATGGTTGAGAACAATGCCACTTATTTATAAATGTTAATTTTCAAAGACATGTAAAGACTATGGAATCATAAACATTGAGTTAATGATTTGACTTCAAACTGAATAAAAACTAGGAGGACAAAGTAAGACGTGGCTTCATGCAACAACTGCTTCCGATTGTATCACCAGTACTGCCAAAAGATACCAAACTACAATTAAAGTGATTGGATCTGCAGTCATTGTAGCAACATTCATTTATCTCCAAAGACAATGACATGATTATGATGAAAAAGAAAAATCATGAAATACAAAAGAGTTATCCTAGACTCAAGCATAACATATAAATAAAAATTAGTAAATGATGAGTAATGACAAGTTATTTTGCGATATTCATCTTGGTTTTAGTTTAGTCTAGTCACACCGTGCTCATATGAAGCTGGTCCTAACATCGCTCAATAGAGACGATATTTTCAAAAAATGAAAATAATTCACAAACCAATTTGTTTTCATCGCTTGGGATCTTCTGACTAGGTTTATTGTCCAAGAGGACATCCGATTGCTTTGCTTGAATTTAATCCTTCCCTCCTGCAGGAGTACGACGTGAAATAAAATACTAAAATTAGATATCAACGACGACTTAACTCACATTATATCATACTTGTTTCTTCTCACCGTGCTAGCAATATAATTTCAAATTTTTCGCATACATTCCATGCTGTATGGCAATTAAATATGTTTTCTTGTTTAAATTATTTTGTTCAAATTTGTTTGAAATAAAGTTTTCTTAGCCATGGTTGAGATATGACTCTACCAAGGTCGATATTTGATAATGATGTCTTGGATGTTAATGATGATGATCACGTCATCTTTACCGATGCAATAATTATCAAATTCTATTTAGATAAAACTCCATGCTATACATTTTTGTCTCCTATTCATTTGTTATGTCTTAAGAATTATAGTTCAGAAATAAATTATTATTAATTAAAAATAGGGAGTTACTTTCCCATCACCCTGTAGAATTGGTCTTCCAAGATCATCACCGAAATACTGATCGGCATTCTATCACTCGTGGCATCAGCAGCAATGAGGCTTTTTCTCAAGCTTGGATGCAATGCAATTATTGAGAATATGATGCAAGGACTTTCTTATGTCCACTTTCATGACAGGCCTGATATTCATTAGAATTCCATGTCTGAAAGTCACTAGGAAACATATTCTGCCTGGCATCTTTTGTCCATCTCTGGATTAAATTTGAGGACCTCGTTCATTTTGAAGAGTCTGGCCCTAAAACAAAAGTTTTGAGTAAACTTACAATTCAGATGCAGTCAGGACCTTCCCTGATCTTTCTTGCTGTTTGTTAAGTTGTGTCACAAGATGTCCCTATTATATAGAAAAATTTTGCTTCCATGACAAAGCAGCATCACAGCAATATCTAGCAACATAGAGCTCAACCACAAATGGGTAACCTTCGTGGATAAAGTGATTGTTGAGTTGGTTGATGATGGCACATCTAGAGACAGCCTATCAGCTTCTTTTGTTGTTTATTTATAAATGTCTGGACTGAAAATGACGAATGAGCTCCACATACATGAAATGAATATTATAACACTTTCAGTCACACCCTGACATTTCTGTGATTGTAGCTTTAGCAGACAGTTAATCTCTGGTGACAGCTTCAACTTTTTTCATCAAACTGAAATGTTGGGTTACGATTAGATAAAGACCAAGATAAGTGAGATTTGTTCTTATGTTGCACCAATGCCTAAATGGAACCTCGCCAAAAAGGAAGTTGTTCAAGATACTGGTCATTGCGAGTCGACGGACAGCAAATTCTGATTTATTATGGTCTTTACTTGATTAAATGTAAGTTTTTCGGAAGAAGAAAGTCTCTTGTTGTAACTTTTAATTTCTTTTCAGTAGTGTTAGTAAGAAGGCGAAGCATCAACATGAAGAACTTAATTCACCTACAGTAAAACATCGCTATAACGAAATCGCAAGAGACCAAAAATTCGTGATTCGTTATAGAGAATTTCGTAATATTGAGGTCATTTTTGTTATACACGCTAAATTTACCTAGAAATAGTCAATTGAATCAGATTTTCATAAACTTTTTATTCTTTAAGTTTAACTTTTATTTCATATGCAATTTTAAGAATTGAAAGATAACATGAAAATTTGTTGTTTTTTTTTTAAATTAAAAAGTTATAGTTTGGTTAGGTCTGTAAATTTTTGTCTAAATTTAAGGCTAGTGTCACTTCTTCAGACTTTATAATTTTTTCTTTAGTTTTAATCTAGAAGATGTTGATGGTTTGATTTCCACCTCGCTCGTAAACCTATTTAAAATAGGTTAGATCCAGGTTCCAAATTTGGAAAATTGGAGTTCAAGTGAAAATTAAACAAATATTATGAAATGACACTGCTTTGCAACAAAATGTAGAGCTTTTGTCCGGTCTGAAGATCTGTCCGAAGGGCTTTGCCGAAAGCTTTGCAACAAAATGTAGAGCTTTTGTGAAATATCGTTAGATGGAAATTGACATTTTGTTCTTTAAAAGCAATATATATCAAAAGAAAATAAAATCGTCAAAATAATTCGTAAGTAGACAGCACATTTCGGTTTGCCCGCATTTTCTCTTCCAAATGGTCTGTCACTTTTGAATTTGAAATTCTGGAAGCGCATGGTGTGATTTCGCGCGATGGAGAACTTAAGCATGATCTAATGGTTGAGAAAATTCCTCATAACCATTTCAAGGAACAAGGTTTTGTAGAATTTCTTATTTCTGTCTGTATTAAAAAATGGACGTACGGGATAGAGGCCCGTTTAGGGATACCGCCTGAGTAATTTATAGCTGAAACTGCTTTTGGTTATAAAGCTTGTTTCTTATACATGGCTGGTCCGTTATAATGACTTAACAGCCAATACGAATATACAACGCACTTAAGATATAAGTACAAATGCAAATATCTCTCAAAAGTCATCGGAATTACACGAAAGTCGTCAGGCCTATCTGAATCAATTACTAATGCAATGGACTTCAATAAAATCATTCCTCAGGTCACAGCTACTATTTAATGCATAAGTTAAATTAGTAAAATGCAATATGCGTATTTATATACATCATAATTTGTTAAGATAAATATTTATAAACTAACATTTATATAATTGCACACAAGACAATAATGCATAACGATTATCAGAACGAAATGCAATTGATTTATCAACACGTTTATAGTAATCAATTAATTTACCATTATTAACATTACAAGTTCCTCTAAAAGGATAAACTAAAGTTAAGAAATCTGGTAAAGATGTGCCGACGAGGATTCATCAATTTTGAACTATTTGAAAGCGTAATGGAGTTGAACAAAATTTATTCATAAATGTAAGTTAACTAAAATCAGTTCCTTATTGGTTTGCACATTGTACCCTCTGAGCACCTCCATGATGATGAGCAGATTCTTCGTCATCAGAATCATACGCTTCTCCTCTCTTTCTTTCGTCGGCTCCAATTTTCTCGGTTTTTGGATCAAACTTTGACAAAACGCACTCCTCAGCATCTTCCGGAATAATGGTTTTCTGAACAGGCGGGAGATAATTTTTCAACTCGAGGATCTTCTCCTTCGAAATCCATCCGTTTTCAGGGAATTTCACATCGAAGAAGACAACCAGTCTTCCCTTTTCCAAGGGATTTCTGTAGATGGGCATGCCTTCGTTCGGGATGCATTTAGCTTCTTCATGTTTTATAACTTCACCTACAGTTATCAATGTTATGTCACATTAATATAAGATTGAAATATTTAAGTAACTGAAACAAAATAATGTATATATGATAATTATATAAGTAGATTACAAACCAGGAGAACTCGAAATAACAAGGGTTCGGTTATCCAGAGTTTGGATGGTCCTTTGGAAACCACAAAGAGCCTCTGTTAGATTAATCTCCAGCTTTGTCGTCAAGTCTGAATTCACTCTCTTGAAAACCTGGTGTTCTGTCTCAGCAAGGACAACCACCACGTCTCCAGGCTCTACACCGGGTTGTTGGTCTCCCTCCCCAGAGAATCTGATTTGTTGTCCATCCTTCATACCTGATAAAGCAAAACACATCTTAGTAATGAAATCAATGAATTGATAGTAACTTAAAACAAGTCATGGGCAAAACTTGAACTTTGCATGCATTTAAACTTCAGTGGATTTAATTCGAAGGTAATTAAAACACAAAAAATACCTTTATCGACATGAACTTCCAAGATTTTCTTCTCTGTTACTACCTTACAACCGCTACATTCAGTACATCTGTCTCTTGGGTTAATGCGTTCACCTTCACCATGACAATCTGAACAAACTGACTGAACCTGCTGGACAAAACCAGCTCCAATCTGCTGAATTCTGACCTGCATACCTGAGCCCTTGCAAGTCCTACATTTCTCGACAGCTCCTGCTTTCCCACCTCGACCTGGCATATTATCAATTATAAAATGTAAGTAATATAAACAACAGACGAAAAAGTTTATAAAGCCCTAAAGTACTACCTTCACACTTTGCACAAAGCACCTGCTTGTGCAACACTAATTTCTTAGTGGTACCATTGTACAAGTCCTTAAGGGTGACCTTAATCTCATGACCAACATCTTTTCCTTTTGGAGGACCTGATCTTCCTCTGCTTCTTCCATTTCCAAAGAACATGTCAAAGATGTCAGTGGGATTGTGCATTTCACTATGAATTCCACCCTCTTTGATAGCTTGTTCACCACCCTTATCATACAAGTCTCTCTTCTTTTGGTCTGAGAGCACGTCATATGCTTGAGATATGGCCTTGAACTAATAATTCATAAGCTTGTAAAAAATGTTATAATTTCAAAAATAAATGAGATTTTACCCTTTCTCCCTCATTTGGATTTTTATCTGGATGGTACTTCAAAGCCAACTTTCTGTAGGCTTTTTTCAATTCATCTTGAGTGGCGTTCGGTTTAACTCCGAGCAAATCATAATAACCAGTCTCTTTCACCATGTCTGATACTAAAATTAAATGTTAGCTTTTAGTCATGCTGTGCGATTAATACAGTGATAATACAAAGGATATACAACTATAAATAAAAAAATTAGCGACTACTTGACATTTCAAAAAGTATTAACTCTTAAAGAACACTTCCTGCGAAGTAATGCGAGCCTTAATTGATAAAAGTACCACAAACTTACTGAGAAAACTTTAGAAACGATGCTTCTAAGTACTTGCTGAATGTACTGGTATGAACATGTATAACTAGTGATATTATGGACGTGTATCACAAAGAACACGAAGTTTAACTTTATTGTTTCTATATCATTTTTTTATTAAAATTTTAAAATGTTATTGCTATTAAAATAAATATATTCCGATGTGCAAAATGTATTTATGATATGGCATTCAATGTCACACTATTGAGACAGTTAATGTGCAAATTGTCGGACGAACATTAAATTAAAAGACGGTTCTGTTTTCCACATGGCTTTGTTACAAATTCCGTAATAACATTACATGACCTTCGATTTCATAGAAAATGTTTTGGATTTCAGCATTTACGGTGCTTATTTCAAGTTCATTGCCAATCGACTTACTAATATCAATATGTAACAAGCGATAATGGAGGACGTCGGTTGTGCACCCGCATGGCCTAATGGTTGCTCCTCTCGCGGCTGTCCCAGCCATCTAGTCATGAGAAGGTTAATAAAATACACGCACGCGGATGCGAACCCCATTGGGGGAGCACCGTCCTAAACAGCTGGCTACATAAAACAACGACAGCAGTACGTCACGTTAAGTGAATAAAAGGCAAGTTGAAAAGTTTCGTGCTTTAAAAATGAAAACTAAACGATACTAAGGTAAATAGAAAAATTTAATTTTTTTTATGAAAAACAAGCGTGTGAATGCGATGAGCATTGAGAATGTAAGAGAGTAGCAAAATGACAAACTGATGCAAATCAGAAAAAAAGATCATTTAAGTTATACTAAATTTTTAAAGTAAAGGTTTTTTAATGTAAAAAATGGAACAAAAATTTAAAATGAATTAGTAATGTTATATTTTCCATGTGAGACTGTTTTCTGCAGTCATTCTCGTTACAAAAACCTTTAGACGGCATTCATATCCTAAATGAATTAAATATCACACATTCACCAAGTTGAAATTTATTTTCTTATAATAATTGATTCGCTTTGATGACATTCATAAATTACACATTTGCCTACAACAATGTTAAGTAATACTTGTACCAAGGCATGATCGATGGCTTTGGTGGTAAATATGTTGGACAAACTTTTAATATTAAGATGTAAAGAAGGATTTACTCTTGATTAGGCATCATTAGGCATGATACTTAGACAATCACTCGGTAAATGGTTTCAAGTCCATAACTTGATTCTTTTATTTTATTAAGTGAGTAGAGGCCCGAAGCCTCTTCCCTGCTCACCATCAAACATCAAAACATTGAGAAAAGTAACGATAGGTTTAATCAGTAGTAAACGAGGAAAGATGACAAGTTATATTCATGGAGGAGGGAGGTGAATCGACTGTATGTGCTGGCTGAGACAATGCTGTTAGATAGATTGTTCCAGGTATTAATTATTCGATTTGTGAAAAAATATTTGGTGTTGTCTATTGCGCAAAAATTTGAACTTAGTTTAAATCATGGTTCATACAGGAACTTGAAAACCAAAATTTAGGATTTTTTTAGGACTTTTATGGACCTTCTACCCCATTTTTTAGGACCAACAATAATAACAAAAATAACGGTATTTAGATTTTAATTATTCATTATTCAGTTTAGAAGTATAATACAAGATAGTAACATGAAAATTCATAATATCAATTTGTTTAAACAAAAACTCAACTATCTATCTATCTTTACTCAGGCTGATTGCCTGGACCAGCAGATCATTGTTCATGGTTTTTGCATTTGAGTCCATTAATATTCGAAATTCTCTCCATCATATCCCTGTTGTGTTTTAGAGTCTTCAGCTTCTTCTTCAGCACGATCATGTCATTTTCATCTGTTTGTCGTTTTGAGGTCTCTCTCCCTCATGCAATGATTCCAAATAAAATTTAAACCTCTGCCTTGATGCTTTAAAATGGCTCAGGACAGATTTATCAATCTTAAAATTGCACTATGTGCACATCCAACTCTGTTGGTATGTGTTATATCTCTGAGATCCCGAAGAAAGGCAAGGTTTAACGTAACGGTTTATTCACAAGTAAACAACAACTACACACGGTCACTACATGAGAGAGAAGGAGTGAGCGATAGCTCAAGGCTATTTATAGAACATGTTCCATTGTGTTCATGGCGCGCTCCACTCTCATTGGTTCCTCACCACAACACCTCCCCCCCTAACAAGTTCGTACTTCTTCTTGGACGCGTCCATCTCCAATCTCTTCGGCGGTCGGCGTCTCCTCTTTGGTCGTGGGGCCTGGTCTGCTTTGATAAGAACTTCTGTCGTGCTGGGCTCTGTAGCACTCATGTTGTTACCTTCCGGTTGGCTGAGGGGCAGTAGAGGCAGGTTAAAGGTATCCATCATGACGTTGAAGGCGTCATCCACTGTCCGAGGTCTCAGCTGATTCGCGTGTCGTTTGACAATCTTGCTGTTGCATCGGACATCATAGAGTACCGTTCCAAGTCTTCTGATGACCACTCCTGGGGCCCATCGACCTCGTGGATCTTCATACAGCCTCAAGTACACTGTGTCCCCTTCGGCAAACTCCCTGCGATGTACCTTGCGCATCTGCTGCGCTTTGCCTTTCATCGCTTCCTGTTGTAGATGACTCTGCAACTGTAAATCACTTACCGGAATCCTCAACCGTCGTCCAATGCAGTTTTCTGCTGTGGCTCCCTCCCCTCTCAACTTCTGAAAAGTCCTCTTGAAGGTGTCCACAAAACGTTTTGCCTTCTTCATGGAGCATCGGCCCAGTTCCTCCTTAAAGACCTCTGGGTGTCTGTCGGACAATTCCTGGGACAGACCTCCTACCTCAACTGTTCTCTGTTCCACTTGACAACAGATGGCGTTGAAGGCCTTCGCAAATGGTGGCAACTGGTCCAGCCACTCAATGCCCAAAAGCTGGTCCACGTCCTTAGCCACGAAGCAGCGACCATGGCCAGTGAACCCTTGGCAGCGGAATTGCACATCGAAACAACCAAGTACCTCAATCGGGGTGCCGTTTGCAGCTGACAGTGACACTGAAGACTTGTCCAGATCTGGAGCACCAATCTTCTTCCATGTGTCCGTGTTGATGATGGTTACATCTGCACCCGAGTCAAGCTGCATATCAATCTTGATGTCTCCAAAATCGATCTTGGCAAATTTTCTCTTCCCCCTTTTTTGGTTGTCATCGATCTTCTTTACTCTCAATTTCTTGGGACAACTCTTTGCCAGATGAGTTGTCTCGTCACAGATGAAACATCTCCTTACAGTTGAAGGTCGGCCGGGTTCTTTGCTACGGAACTCTGGTCGAGGCTTCCTTCTGCTGTTTCTCTGGACCACCTGCACAGCCCTTGGGACTTCTCCGATGGCACTTGCATCTTTTCTCAGAGAAAGAATGTGTTCGCATTCATTGTTCAAGTCCTCCAGTGTGCAGTTTGGTTGCAGCTCCAACTTCTGCAGCAACCTTGTTCGGAAGTCGGCGTGTGCTTGCATCTTCATCCCAGAAATGTAAATCAAGCATTTAAATTGCTCTTTTGTCAATTCATCTACCAGTGCCAGCTCGCACATTCTGTTGACCTTCGTGGTGTATGCTCTGAAGTTCATGTCCTCAAGCGTAACCCGGAGTGCGTCATATCTGCGTCTGAAGATACTATCTTTGTCTTCAAACAACGTCTCCAAGATTGCCTTGACCTCATCATACTTCAGATCCTTTGTTGACCTCGGTCGAATGTGGTCCCGGAACAGGTTGTACACTTCTGTATCCAGTTTCATCACAAGCACCCTCGCTCTCTCCTCCTCCGACAGTCGTGAACCGTGAGTTGCAACTGCGTCTTCGAAACGTTCGATCCATTTCGTGAACGTGCCTCCATGTTCAGGATCGTAGTTGAAGGTCTGTGTCTTGCTGATCATTTCCGTGATCAGTTCTTCGCCTTGACGATGTGTAGTCGAGTGAAGATTGACCTTCTCCAACAGTTGCAACAAGAGTTCGTCGCGTTTCTTGTTTTCTTCGTCTCGTCGTCGATTTTCTTCCATGAACATCGTCATCATAGAAACGAATTTATCTTCGGATCCCATCCTCGTCGCCAAAATGTTATATCTCTGAGATCCCGAAGAAAGGCAAGGTTTAACGTAACGGTTTATTCACAATTAAACAACAACTACACACGGTCACTACATGAGAGAGAGGGAGTGAGCGATAGCTCAAGGCTATTTATAGAACATGTTCCATTGTGTTCATGGCGCGCTCCACTCTCATTGGTTCCTCACCACAACAGTATGGTCTCTAAACATCCTCCTTGCATTCAAGCTTATCTCTTTTTGATTTTCACAAATCAAACTTTTATTTATACAGAAATCTCTTTCAAGAAATGCCTGACCATGACTCAAAGTTAGCAAAACGTTTACTATGTCTCTTCACATCAATGCATAATCATCACAACTGACCGTATGCTCCTTGAACAAATATCAAATCTTTGCTCCCTTTTTTATGAACTAAGAACTGTCAATAACTTGTTTTATTAACGTCCGTTGCATAGCTAGATGACTAGGACGGTTCTCTCGCAGCGGGATTCGAATCCGTGCTGCCATCGTGAGAGGCGCAGCCTTAACCATTAGGCCATGCGGGTGCATATTAAGAACTGTGTCCCTCCACATCAATGCATAATCATCGCAACTGCCCAAATAGCTACATCATAATTTTTTTTATCTATACAATAATATATTATTTTTTTGGTTAGTGATTGACGTAGTTCTATTTACCATATGATAACGAAAATGTTTTGTTGAAAATTATTAAGCCAAAACGAAAAGTTGATTTAAAAAGCAAACAAAACTGAGACTGTCAACTTTTATCGAACAAGAGTCTAGACTACAGATTAAATTAAAAAAAAAACAAACTTCTATTGACATTTTCAATATTATGGTCACTCGCTGCGACTTTTGACGACGACTTCCGAGTCTCTAGAACCTAACAACATGCATTGTATCTGAGTGTACGAGATTTATTTTTTAAAATAATTCATAAAAACGAGTGTGAAATCTGAGTTAAACTGCAATTAAATTATTAGTTAAGTTAAATTATTTTATTAAATATTTGCAAGTGAAGTTTTTCCTGTAGTCAGCAGTTATATTATTAAAGACCATCAAAAGCCAGGCATGCTTACTGTCATGGGATTTAACTACTTAAAAAGTAGTTAACTACAGTAGTTAACTTTTTATTTAAAGTAGTTAGTAACTACTGCTTAACTACATGTATTTTTATGTATAAATCATCATCATATATATATATATATAAATATAAAAAATAACAACACATAACAATTAGTTGAAGTTGTTGCGGTTCTCGAGGTGTCTCTTCTCTAATTTCCTCCTGACGTCCTCATTGTGGTGGAGTGAGCCAGGATCCTCTTCGTGAACCACATTCTATGTTTCACCTTGACTTTGGAGTCCTACTTCAGGTCTTTAGTCGTCCAAATCCAAATGACGGAGTATTTGTCTTTCCTTTGGAAAGGCCTATCGCTCTGAAAAAGGCGTTAGTACACCTGCCTGCTAGCCTTCTCGCACCGACTTCGAATGCGAACGGTTGGACACCTTAACCTCTTGCTTCGAGATATATTGAGAGATCCAAGTAAAGACCTTTTTTCAAAGCATTGCTGAGATCCAACCTGTCTTCCCATGGGATCGTCGATTCAACCAGGAAGAATAAGACCGTCATCCTTACGCAGTTTGACGTTTTCTTGTAGCGCCTATTTTTTTTGACAATGCCTTTTCTACGTGAATGTCTACAGTGAGTTCCCAATGCCTGGTTTTGGAAAGAAAGTGCCTCCTTTGGTTTCCGTTCACAACCTTGTAATGTTGTGACGAACTCTCTTAAAAAATGTATTCTTCATGGTGGCACAATTTCTCAGTTACTTGTCTGGGAGCTAGCTGTCATTGCTGCCTCTAGAACGACCTGCAAAGACCTAATTATGTTGCCATGTATAGCGTACGTGCATGACGAGAGCATGTGCCGAAATGACTGGGGATATCTTCTTGAACCACTATCCCCATCTGCAAATTGGTCTATGAAGGAAGCGCATCATAAACCAATCTGATCACGAATGTAAAACGGAGTAAATGTAATCGCCAAATGTTGCATGTGACAGATTTTTTTGAGACCTCATACAATGAATTGGTTGAAAAGCCAAGGCCAATTTTTCTGTTTTCGTCTATCTCTTTCCTACCTGGATAATATTATATAATGCTACTCTATGAATATATATATATATAGATTAGATATTTATAAAATTTTATTCTCGAAAAATAGTTGAAATGTTGTAAGTTTAAATAATTTAAGTCGTCGTTCGTGGAAATGAACTAAACGCGTTTCTCTCGCCCTATTTAAAAGAGCGGCTGTACATGCGCTGTAGCTGCATGACTGCACAGCTGCGTGCGCGTTAGCTGCACAAGAAGTAGCCCCTCCCACCCGATCAATTAAATATGCGCGGCTAAATTATTTCATATAATATAACTATTGTGTATGGCATTACGATAAAGTCTCTATCAAATATTTCTATAATTTTTTTCTCAAAAAATAGTTGAAATGTTGCAAGTTTAAATAATTTATTAAGGCTATAATGATGTTTTTCTTCTTTTTTAAAATTAATTTTTTTATCGTATTTTAATCTCGTTAAGTCTCCATCTGAATCTGCTTCGATGAGAATGCTTTTTTAAAGCGCGAACTTCTAAACCACTGACTGTTTCTCAACCTGATTTCGAAAAGGTTTCTACGATGTTTCACGGGAGTCGTGCATTTTTATCCAGGGATGCTGCAAAACCTTTTCAGCATTGTATCTTTTGTTTGGATCAACTTCCAGCAACTTCGATACGAGATCAATGGCCTCGTCTGAAATGTTCATCCAACGATCGCCCATGCTGTAGGCTCCTTCTCTCGTATACTCGAGAAGATTTTCCTCACAATACTCGCACTCACGAGCTCTGCTGCGACAGTAACAAAGATTACTTATCGGAGGACAAAACGGCCTCTCTCCACTCAAAATTATAAACAAGACGACGCCCAAACTCCACATATCGCACTTTTCCGTGTAATGGCCAATTTGTGACATCCACACATTGGCAACTTCTGGGGCTATATAATCCATGGTGCCGACCGCCGAACGCATAAATTCTGTTTTATGTCCATCGCGAGACGAACCACGTGAACTAAGTCCGAAATCGCATACCTGGACTGGATAAAAGAACTCCGGAGTGACAAGAATGTTCTCAAGCTTCAAATCTCTATGAACGACGCCATGAGAGTGTAGAAATTTTAAGGCGGTTGCTACATCTCTGGTTATCATCGAAGCATCTTCTTCGGGAAATGCTCCGAAATCATAAACTTGATCGGACAACGTTCTTTTATCCATTTTGACAAAGACAAGTCTGAAGCAATCTTTTTCCTCGTAAGCGTCCATCAATTCCACGATGTTTGCGTGTCGCCGTCCGAGATTGAGTATTTCCAATTCTTTTAAGACTACATTTTTTGTCCTATCATTTCTCTTCGGGATAATTTTGACGGCAAACTCTCTTCCCGAAAGTTTTCCAACGCACGTTTTCACGGTTCCTTCTACACCTCGGCCGAGGTTCTCTTCCGTGCATATGTAGGACTGATCAAATCTTGTGAAATTTGAATTGCATTTTTTATTTCTAGATTCTGAAGCCATTCAAATTATTTCTGTTATCAAATCTTTACTCAAAGTTAGCTGACAGAGCAAATTTTTATCAACGTCGCGGAGAGACCCGTCCGGTAGTCGTCGTTCGTGGAAATGAACTAAACGCGTTTCTCTCGCCCTATTTAAAAGAGCGGCTGTACATGCGCTGTAGCTGCATGACTGCACAGCTGCGTGCGCGTTAGCTGCACAAGAAGTAGCCCCTCCCACCCGATCAATTAAATATGCGCGGCTAAATTATTTCATATAATATAACTATTGTGTATGGCATTACGATAAAGTCTCTATCAAATATTTCTATAATTTTTTTCTCAAAAAATAGTTGAAATGTTGCAAGTTTAAATAATTTATTAAGGCTATAATGATGTTTTTCTTCTTTTTTAAAATTAATTTTTTTATCGTATTTTAATCTCGTTAAGTCTCCATCTGAATCTGCTTCGATGAGAATGCTTTTTTAAAGCGCGAACTTCTAAACCACTGACTGTTTCTCAACCTGATTTCGAAAAGGTTTCTACGGCTGTTTTGTCAGGGCTGTTTTGACGGGGCTGTTTTGTCGGGGCTATTTTGTCGCCGGGCTGTTATGACGGGACACCATTGAGTAGATTACCTGCTGATGCATGAATTTCAAACTTACTTGAAGGAGAGAGGAATTCAACACTTGACAGGTGCTCCTTATCATCCTGCTACAAATAGGCATGTAGAGATATTTAAAAGGGCCTTGTCTAAAAAGTCATTGCTGGTGGATGTTGCATTACAAGATTTTTTGATGCAATATAGAAGGACAGCATTGGCTACTGGACAGTCACCAAGCCAACTACTAGTCGACAAATTAGAACGAAAATAGATGCGCTACGGCCCGTTTACAAAGAAGATAAAAGGCAACAAAATTCAGCTACATTAAGTATTGTGGCCCTCGGAGAGACCGAGTTCCTGCCACCATTTTCAAGAAACTGGGCAGAAGACGAGTGCTAATGAAATCAGTTTCATCATGGAAATCAGGGTCACGAGTGGGAGTTCAGCAATCCCAGCAGAGTTAAAAGACAATTTGGGAAGACGTGATGCAACTATCCCTTAATGGAACGATATGTGGAAGATCTCATCGCTCTGACTTCACATCGCGATAAGGTCAGTGCTCAACCAGTTGCCTCACAGATACAATTTTCAGAAGTGGGGTTTAGTAGAGCCCATTAAGGCTCATTAAGCCCATTAAGATATTTAAATGATATCGAATAAAGACAAAAATTGTCAGAAATATTCAGAATTAATTTATCTTGCAAGGTTGAATATATCCAGCATATGCTCAAGTCTCTCCACAATCACGATTGTGATTATCATTATTGAAACAATTGCTTTAATACAAAGTAATAAATAAACTGTTTCAATAATGGCAAACATTTTTCGTGTTGTATTGGTAATTTGGATATTGAAACTTCGCTTGAAATATTTAATTTAACAATAATATCTTAAAATAATTAAGTTTTAAAAGTAATAAAATTTGATTTCAGATTCTTTGTTAAGCACATCCATTAATTCATTAAACAGTGTTTAAGTTGTGAACAAGCCTTTGTAATTTTGATATTTTCGCAGTTAGTTGAGACTTTCGAAACATGGTGAAAGAGACTGGTTATTATGAATTGCTCGGAGTTAAACCGAACGCCACTCAAGATGAATTGAAAAAAGCCTACAGAAAGTTGGCTTTGAAGTACCATCCAGATAAAAATCCAAATGGGGGAGAAAGGGTAAAATCTCATTTATTTTTGGAATTATAACATTTTTTACAAGCTTATGAATTATTAGTTCAAGGCCATATCTCAAGCATATGACGTGCTCTCAGACCAAAAGAAAAGAGACTTGTATGACAAGGGTGGTGAACAAGCCATCAAAGAGGGTGGAATTCATAGTGAAATGCACAATCCCACTGACATCTTTGACATGTTCTTTGGAAATGGAAAAAGCAGAGGAAGACCAGGTCCTCCAAAAGGAAAAGATGTTGGTCATGAGATTAAGGTCACCCTTAAGGACTTGTACAATGGTACCACTAAGAAATTAGTGTTGCACAAGCAGGTGCTTTGTGCAAAGTGTGAAGGTAGTACTTTAGGGCTTTATAAACTTTTTCGTCTGTTGTTTATATTACTTACATTTTATAATTGATAATATGCCAGGTCGAGGTGGGAAAGCAGGAGCTGTCGAGAAATGTAGGACTTGCAAGGGCTCAGGTATGCAGGTCAGAATTCAGCAGATTGGAGCTGGTTTTGTCCAGCAGGTTCAGTCAGTTTGTTCAGATTGTCATGGTGAAGGTGAACGCATTAACCCAAGAGACAGATGTACTGAATGTAGCGGTTGTAAGGTAGTAACAGAGAAGAAAATCTTGGAAGTTCATGTCGATAAAGGTATTTTTTCGTGTTTTAATTACGTTCGAATTAAATCCACTGAAGTTTATATGCATGCAAAGTTCAAGTTTTGCCCATGACTTGTTTTAAGTTACTATCAATTCATTGCTTTCATTACTAAGATGTGTTTTGCTTTATCAGGTATGAAGGATGGACAACAAATCAGATTCTCTGGGGAGGGAGACCAACAACCCGGTGTAGAGCCTGGAGACGTGGTGGTTGTCCTTGCTGAGACAGAACACCAGGTTTTCAAGAGAGTGAATTCAGACTTGACGACAAAGCTGGAGATTAATCTAACAGAGGCTCTTTGTGGTTTCCAAAGGACCATCCAAACTCTGGATAACCGAACCCTTGTTATTTCGAGTTCTCCTGGTTCGTAATCTACTTATATAATTATCATATATGCATTATTTTGTTTCAGTTACTTAAATATTTCAATCTTATATTAATGTGACATAACATTGATAACTCTAGGTGAAGTTACAAAACATGAAGAAGCTAAATGCATCCCGAACGAAGGCATGCCCATCTACAGAAATCCCTTGGAAAAGGGAAGACTGGTTGTCTTCTTCGATGTGAAATTTCCTGAAGACGGATGGATTTCGAAGGAGAAGATCCTCGAGTTGAAAAATTATCTCCCGCCTGTTCAGAAAACCATTATTCCGGAAGATGCTGAGGAGTGCGTTCTGTCAAAGTTTGATCCAAAAACCGAGAAAATTGGAGCCGACGAAAGAAAGAGAGGAGAAGCGTATGATTCTGATGACGAAGAATCTGCTCATCATCATGGAGGTGCTCAGAGGGTACAATGTGCAAATCAGTAAGGGACTGATTCTGACTATCAAGCTATTGTTATAAATGATATTGAAACTTATTCCATTTTGGTTTAGTTAAAATTGCATTAAATTTACTTGTTTTACAAATAAATCATATATGACTTGTTCTTTTGCGGCGTGGTCTTTTGGTTTCTATCCGAAATAATAGGTAAGAATATTAAAGAATTGCAGTTTTAAGAAGAAATTAGACGATAGTAATCTCTACTCATCTCCATTCGGTATGGTTTAAAAAAATTATCCTAGGATTATAAGTATTTTATATTACAATAATATTATCCTGGCTGAAGTGTAAATAATGTGCTATCATAATTCTGAATATATATTTTGTTAAGAAATACAACAAATATTTACATTTTCAAACATTTTGTAATAATAATAATAGAATCGAATAGAAAATTAATAATAATTTGTAAGGCGCCGTGCGTTCCCGCTGTCCATGAGAGATAATCATTATTCACAACGTTTGAAAATATTGTTTCGATAACATAATGTTATGGTATCTCTGTTTAGCTTTTGTATTTTCTTGGTTGTGAATATCACATGCTCATCAATCAAGCGATAGAAAATTTTAAAAATTAAAAAGGAACCGTGGCCTAAACTCAAAATCATTAGTTGATACAATTTATTATATATATATATATAATATAATATATAAATATATAGTTATATATATTATAATATTATATATTTATAATATTAATAAAATATTATATTATATTAACTACAAAACAAAAAAAATAATGAAATGATGTAAATAATAACTACTATTATTATAGGAAACTGACAAATATTTTTATTTATTTGAAAAAAAATCAGCACGGGCCAACGGCCCCTCGCCGAAACCGAAAACAAAACAAAAACCAGTGCACCAACCCCTCAATCTAAATTGTAAATTCTATTAACAAAAAAACCGTCCAAGTTTCTCTTAAACTCCTCCACATCCCTTGACTTCACAACCTCCTGTGGCAAACTATTCCATTCCTGGACCACTCTGTTGCAAAAATAAAACTTTCTGCAATCTTTGTGGGCCAGTCTTGTCATCAGTTTTCTTTCATGTCCTCTGGTCTTGGAATATGTGCAGACAGAAAGGGAAGGACAGACTAAATCTCTCGTTCCACGTGTCAACAACTTAAACAACAAAATCAAATCAGCTCTTTTTCTTCTGTAATACAAACTTGGCAATTTCAGTTTCTCTAGTCTCGATTGGTAAGTAAGGTTCCTACAGGATTGTCTTAATCTTGTAGCTCTTCTTTGTACACCTTCAATCGCATCAATCAATCCCTGTCTATAAGGGCTCCACACCTGTACTCCATACTCCAACTGAGACCTCACCAAAGACTTATACAAACCCACGAAAGCAAAATCCGACAGATATCTAAAATTTCTTGTTATGATACCCAACATCATATTTGCTTTCTTAACCCGTGAGAGAATGTGTTCTTTGAATTTTAAATCTGAATTTACTATAATTCCTAGGTCCGTGAACGAGTTGTAAACTGGAATTTCATATTTTGTTCCATCTAGGTCTGATAGCTGGTAACTTCTCGAGTGGTGTCTCCCCCCTACATGTAGTGCACAACATTTGTTCATATTAACTTTCATTTGCCATCTGTTGAACCACTCAATTACGTTATCCATATCCACCTGTAACTTGCTGCAGTCCTCCTCTTCGCTAATAACTCTATATATTTTTGTGTCGTCCGCAAACAAGAATAAGTTTTCACAAACTGTGTATATGTCGTTAATATATATGAGAAACAGCAGAGGACCAAGTACGCTGCCTTGAGGGACTCCGCTAGTCACAGGCAACGAGTCTGACAGCTCCCCACCGACCCTCACCTGGAAACTCCGGCCCGACAAATAATTACCAATCCACACAACAACCATGTGGTGTACCCCATATCTCTCTAGCTTGAAGAGTAGCTTTTCATGCGAGATCTTATCGAAGGCTTTTTCCAAGTCCGTGTAAATTACATCAACTTCATCTCCGTCCTCCACCGCACTGGTAAGTGTATCCATAAATCTGAGCATTTGGAGAGTCGTAGAACGAGATGGTAAAAATCCAAACTGATTTTGAGCGAAAAGATCGTTTCTTGAAAAGTGAGCTATCAGATGGTCTTTAATGATTGATTCTAATATTTTACTACAAACCGATGTCAACGACACAGGTCTGTAGTTTGAAACTACACTTTTTATTCCTTTTTTGAACAGAGGAACCACATAGCTAGATCTCCAGTCTTCCACCACCACCCCTGACTGAATGGAACAATCGAAGATGTGTTTCAAATAACACTTTATCGATTCCCGTGTCTCTTTTAAAATTCTTGGATGAATTCCATCTGGTCCCGCTGATTTACTGCTGTTTAGATCTTTCAACTTCCTAAACATTACATTTATGTCGATCCGAACCTCCTCCATCTCGACTCCCGGAACTGTGGGATTGAAAACAGGTGTCACTTCAGAACCTGAATCCGTAATATACACTGATGCAAAAAAGTCCGCAAAAGCCTGTGCCTTTTCCTTGCCTCCGATCAACTCAGTACCGTCCACTGAGATTGTACTGATTGCATCTTTACTTCTTGTTTTCTTTTGTACTTGATTCCAGAATAATTTTGGATTTGATTGCTAATTGATTCTGGCTTTCTATATTTAGCTGCACAGACAATTTTTTTACTCTTTTTCTAAGGTCTTTGAATTCGTTGAAATATGTTTTTAAAATTTCAAGCGCGTTAAGAAATTTTACGTTATCGGCGCTCAAAGCTTTATACGTTAACAAAAAAATTCATTTTTATTCAAAATACATTATTTTTTTACGCGCATCATTTTCTAAAGCAAGACCTTTCTAACAAAATTTTTTTTATATTTTTAGCTCTACGCGTTCCAGAGTTATTAGATGTCAAAGTTCTTGCTGAAGTCTTGCTAACTTCACCGTCGTATTTCACGAATCTATAATAATAGAATAAATATAAATATCATCATTGAACAATCTATTTATTAAAGGAAGTATCTCTGTTTTGGTCAAATCAATTAAATGACTAGTTGATGAATGAGAGATCAAATCAGAAAGAAATGAACACATCCAAACTTGTGGATGATGTTACTCATTATTACTATTATTTTCATTATTATTGGAATTCGCAACAACACATCCTAGTCATTTCAGTTATTTTTAGGAGCAAGCCCTCGCACAATCTGAGGAGATGACCTTTATTAGCTTCTAGCCAAAAGTCACAGGGCCAAACCCTCATGACGAGATTTTTTTTGCATCTAGTCTAAAGTCGGGAAAACAACGTCCCTGGTCCTAGTCATCTCCACTATGATGTCATCAGACATTTTGAATGGTTTCATATAAAAAGCCACTTACTTAGAGTAACCAAATAAAGTCCAAATCATCTCAGTTATGCAACGAACTATAATCAAATAAATAAATAAATAAGAGTAACCAAATAACAAGTTGTCGGAGCGGTTGTTGCGAGAGCCAATCACCATGGAGCTTTCATATTTATTTGATTAAAGTCCGTTGCATAACTAACATGATTTGGACTTAAAGAGCTTATAAAAACAATGTCTGCTTATAGCTTTATATACAGGATTTTATATATACGTGGAAAGTTATCATCCCTTAATTATACCGATGATAATTAAGTAGATGGTAGTAAGATGGTATAATTAAGGAGTCGTCTATAAAAAAAGTTCGTGAAAATTGCAGATGTTTGGTTCCCATCACCTCCCTCCGCAAACGTCCTCTATTTTACGGACAAAAGCATTTTTGTCAACCCAAATATTTCTTAAGAACTGACTTCAATGAATAAACAATTATTTTCGTTTCAAAGATCCAGTTGTTGGAGTTCAGTAAAGTTTGTAACCAATAACGTAATTTTTTGGTCGTTTGTGATTGATTCAGCATAGATTTTAAAATTACACGTTGTATCCCAAGGGATATAATTCCTGTATAGGGAATAACCGGTTGCACATAGCCTTAATGAGATGAAAAATAAGAGAGATAGCTCCACCCCATAAACAAAATTAGCTCCGCCTATAACAATTAAAAGTAAATATATGTTTAATTAAAGGTTTACCGATATGTCGCGAGGTGTCTTTACTAAATTTTAAAAATTTGACATGACTAGAAGTTTTTCGCAAATGTACATTATTTTGAAGAATATATAAATATAGCACGATTATCTCTTACAAAGTGATTGGGAAAAACATTTTTTGCATCAGTACTTAGTAGTTGCAGCTTGCAATTCTATTAGTTTATGATGAAATGATATGCGACCAATGTTCTCTAATTTCTTATTAGTGTGCGCGGTAAAAGCATAGTTCTGAGCGGCACATTTTCATGCTTGAGCTTATTGGGTAGCCCTGAAACGGTTGTTTTGGAGCCCACAATACAATGCAAGACAATAATATTTCCTCAGACGGGATAGCATTTCCGGATAAGTTCCGGGTTACGCTGGAAACAGGAGTACTTGTTTCCAAGCCTAAGCCAAAGGAACTTATCCAGGTAAGATTCTATATGAATGTCTGAGATGCCACGCACTTTAGCTCACCTCCACAAGTTCTCAACCAAAAAGTTTGGAGCGACAAACCGAGTGGTTCACTGTGGCATGTGCTAAACCTATGACAGCCGACATAACAAGAACATACAGAAGCTTGTGTCGACAAAGGTCAAATTCCAGTGTGCCTCAAGAAGGAAGGAGGTTCTAATTTCCAGACTCTGAGTTGGAAAATATGCTCTGTTTCTCTTTTTAAAAACATCATCAGGTGTGCCCTCAGGAAGATGAAATGTCCGGCGCAGTCCGTCCTGAGGAAAGAAATTAGATTCAAAACATATCTAAGATGATATCCATGCTTATATCCGGCGAGTATATACATTATTTACGTATGGATCTGCAAAAATCGGGGTCACTTAAGAGGATCTTTAATCAAATTTTATTTATTTCATTATTAATATATTCCTATTATTATAATAATACATATCGTTTCCTTTACATAACTAAAACTAATTAACAAGTACAAATCATCTTAGTTATGCAACGGACCTTAAACAAATAAATTTCTATATAGCCCTTCATCGGTTATCTCAAACCATCAGAACTAATCGCCGACTTTGAAGTGAAAACGCCGACTTCCCACTTTGAAGTGAAACCGCCAAATTCCCATGGGTTGAGGTTTGAGTATTTATCTATAAAATGAAACAATTGTAGAAATAATTTTGTTAATTGTTCTCAAGTGTAATAATAAGTTAGGAGATGATGATTATTATAAAATAAAACTCATTTTTTATTTTTATTATACTTATTTTTTTTAAATAGCCTAATAATGACCATCATAAGCAGTGTGGTCACTAGTCGAGTCTTCAGCAAATTCAATCGTTTAGTATTTTGCGGAATTGCACGGATACCATCAATGATTGGCATCTCGTTAACTTTCTGAAACTGAATCCGCAGATATCCGAAATTCATTGACAAACCCGCTCGCCTCAAAACTCTGTCGCGTCCCCTTTCCATAAACGTCGCTGGAACCCTTTTTTCTTTTTCTACAACCCTAGGTGTTATTTTTGAATCGCACCTCACCTTCCTGCAATCACCTGGGCAAATACGTTCGCTACTTTCCGTCGGCACTTCTGCCCTTGAACATGGCCTCCTTCTCCCTCGTCTAGACCATTGTAATTCCCTTCTTTATGATACATCTGCCTTTTTAATAAATTTCTTACAACGTGTCCAAAATAAGTTTAACAAGCTTGTTTTTCTCAACGCCGCCCTCAATAGTACGTACTGCTCAAAACAATTGCACTGGTTGCCGATTAACATCGTATCACCTTCAAAATCGCCCTCATGACATATCACAGTCTAGTGACATCCAGCCCACTTTATTTCCATCATTGTCCCACCACTCATCTTCAAGCACCTGAAGACTCATCTCTTTAGAACTTCAAGGGACAACCAAACACAAAGTCACTCTGACGATATGCACATGGTATGTTGTACCTCTCAAATCGACGATAAAATAGCAGAAAAGGTAGAGTTATGTTACTTTTTAAATATTTATATATTTTCTTCTAAACTTCTAAAACACCTATATATTTTAACTGTAACCCCGAACAGGCTTTATTGCTACTTTCTTAATAGTAGCACGAGTTAACCTTGACCCTGGGAGATGCGAGTGGCACGATTGTAAAGCCAAGGAAAACTTGAAGGCAGGATTGATAAAAATTGCCCATAAAATTAATGATGAGTTGCTGGTGCATACGTCCGCGCCCCACCCTTCGCTGTTTCCAGGCTTCTAAAAAAATTGATTGCTCGCTGCAGAGCCGGACGATTTGGTTGGTGCTCCCACAATTGGGTTCGAGTCCGTGCTGCCTTAGTAGCAAGCAGAAGTAGCTCAATAGTTTTATTACTGAAGCAATGTGGTTCTGCGTGCATTCTGATAGCATATGAAATACTTCAATAAAGTTTTTTAAATGTTCTGCCTTCTGTCGGTTTTCAAAATTATTAAAAAATTAAATTTCCCGGGGGTACGAAAATGCAAAAAATGTTACTATTGCTGAAGCTGCTTTGTTTAATATCATATTATATTGTTCATGAATGCTACAACCTAAGAATGCAGGTCAAATATTTTAGAAGATGCTAGGTATATATAAACATAACTCCAACTTTTCTGCTCATCGGGTCGAGGGGCATAACAAAAAAAACGGGCAAAAATGCTCATTTAGAAGTCGAAAACCTGTTTGAAAGATTGGCTAAAAATACCGCAGTCGCCACAAATACAATTAAGTTTATCGAAAGCTATAAATCGAAGAGTTTAAGTTCGTTGCCATAAGAATAAGGATAATTCACGCAACAATATCTGGATTATATATATTTCAAAATATATTCAAATAAGAAAGCAACTTCGAGACAGATTCGCAATGACAAGCGATGATGCAGGCACGCATACGCAGACGAATCTACTAAAGTGTTGTTTAAGTGAAGGAATCGTTTAAATTATATAACTTTTGAGGATTAAGCGTGGAGGCCCATAAGCAGTCAAAGTTTTGGGGCCCCAGGCACCTAGTGTCTTCTAGAACGCCAGTTGCTTGCAATCGTTTAAATTATATAACTTTTGAGGTATACTGTAAACAAATAGAATTTCTGATGCTTATTAGAAATGTTTGTTAACAAAATCGACCCCTTAACTTTGTGGGCGGAGCATCAGTTGCACGGCTTTCTTTAAGGTGGCTCTTGTCATGTCATTAGGGCCTACAATTGTCAATAGTTTAATGTTAGACACAATGCTACAAAAAAATTCAATAAATGCTGAAAAGAAATTTTGGGGCAATTTTGTTATAATTACTGCAAATAAGCTTTTTTTGTAGTAAATTTTTAATTATTTATTATTATTTCAATAAAATTTTAATGACTAATTTATATACAGGATCTTCCATTTTGAAGTCTATTTATCCAAAGTATCACATTTTTACGAAACATCGCAAACGAATTTTGTGCAATTTACGGAGCCGGGCATTAGGGCTAATTGCCGTTAGTGATTTCTACATGTTGCTTTGATTGAGATTACAAAGGCTACTTTTTTAAATCTCCACGATTAGACCATGCGATCGCGCCTTATTACAAATCCAGCACATTAAAATGATATTAACAGAATTTATTCGTAAATATCCGCTGTTGAAAATACTTGTATTTTTAGACCATGCAATACATTTCTTTGCCTCCGTTCTATGACACACTGCCTTTTCAAACCATCCGTGTTTTTTTTTCGGGCATCATCAGGCCCAATTTCAAGTTTTGACCAGCAAGTTCATTCGAATTCTTCTTTTTTTTTGGTAACATCCACTATTCATCTTTATCGGCTTTGATACACGATCTTACATACGTGAGAACGTCATCGTTCTACTCTGGCCAAGAAACCCCCTGACGATAAAAAGAGAATTTCGTTACTTGCCCATTTGGGAAGTTTTGCTCATTCAATTGCCTTCTTCTTCACCTCCTTGTCTCTCTCTCCCGGTGCGTCTCATCACTACCGACCTGTATATGCCTCTTGCAATGTTTGCTAGCCCGCTATCCTACAGGAACTTCGTTGCCTGGGTAACTGCGGAAACATCAGCCAGGGTCCGAGCCGGAAATAGCCCGAAACCTCCCTAATGTGGCGATAGAGTATTTCGTTACTCGCCCGCTTGGGTAGCTTTGCCCATTCCTTCGCTTTCTTTTTCACCTCATGATCCCAATCCTTGAGGTGCTTCTTCAGGACAAAGCCACTTTTAAGCAGAAACTGGAGACCTTGCAGATTCTCCTTAGTCTTACCTACTACTACGAGGTCATCTGCATAGACCAACGTCGTCACCCCTGTGTTATAAAACCAATATCCGTGCTCCTCCCTTAGGGAACTGGCTGCTGTAACAAGGCTGTCGATCGCAAATTTGAAGATGAGAGGGCTGAGTGGACAACCGTGCTTCACCCCCTTCCTGACAACCATCTCAAGGGTTATCCCCGCTTTCGTGATGTAGGACGTAGAGGTACCTGTATAGATTTCACCTCATGATCCCAATCCTTGAAGTGCTTCTTCAGGACAAAGCCACTTTTAAGCAGAAACTAGAGACGGGAAGACAGGAAAGTGTTCACTGCCGACAGCTTCTGCCATGGGGCTAGCAGAGAGGCATCAATCAACTTGAGGTCTTGATCAGTTCCTCAACTGACTTCTCGGCAGAATTAAAGGCCCTGTATCCTGTGGGAACTCCCAGGTGACCGTAATGCTACCCCTTCTTCAGAACCGGCATGGTCTTCCCTTGAACAGAGAAGACCTCATTCAGGACCTTGTTCTTTTGCCCATGGACAAATTGCGAGGCACACTTTTTTTGGTTAAATACCAGAACAAGGCGATGGGCTTCTGTGCCCACAACCTCCAAGAGGCCTTGCAGATTCTCCTTAGTCTTACCTACTACTACGAGGTCATCTGCATAGACCAACGTCGTCACCCCTGTGTTATAGAACCAATATCCGTGCTCCTCCCTTAGGGAACTGGCTGCTGTAACAAGGCTGTCGATCGCAAGGTTGAAGATGAGAGGGCTGAGTGGACAACGGTGCTTCACCCCCTTCCTGACAACCATCTCAAGGGTTATCCCCGCTTTCGTGATGTAGGACGTAGAGGTACCTGTATAGATTTCACCTCATGATCCCAATCCTTGAGGTGCTTCTTCAGGACAAAGCCACTTTTAAGCAGAAACTAGAGACGGGAAGACAGGAAGGTGTTCACTGCCGACAGCTTCTGCCATGGGGCTGGCAGAGAGGCATCAATCAACTTGAGGTCTTGATCAGTTCCTCAACTGACTTCTCGGCAGAATTAAAGGCCCTGTATCCTGTGGGAACTCCCAGGTGACCGTAATGCTGCCCCTTCTTCAGAACCGGCATGGTCTTCCCTTGAACAGAGAAGACCTCATTCAGGACCTTGTTCTTTTGCCCATGGACAAATTGCGAGGCACACTTTTTTTGGTTAAATACCAGAACAAGGCGATGGGCTTCTGTGCCCACAACCTCAGAGGGCTGAGTGGACAACCCTGCTTCACCCCCTTCCTGACAACCATCTCAAGGGTTATTCCCGCTTTCGTGATGTAGGACGTAGAGGTACCTGTATAGATTTCACGGATTTTCTTCACAAACGAGCGTGCTAGACCCTTCGTGGCCAACGCTTCCCAGATGGTGCCGTGAGGTACCGACCCAAAGGCGCTGGTAAGGTCAAGCCACGCCATTGCACATCTACGTCTGTTGCGACGAGTGTCCTGTATCACAGACTGAAGAAAAAAGTTGTTTTGCCGGAAACCCTCAAAGGGCATGAAGACTTTTTGCTGGAGCCAAATTACTTTCTGAATGAGCCCAGTTCACAGTCTTCGCTTAATCAAGTCAATAGGTCGTGGATCTTCTAGTTCTCTTCCCTTGTGAATGTACGGGATTTTTTCCAGCTGTCTGGTACTTTCCCTAGAATTCTGCACTGTTCAAAGAGAGTGGTCAGGATGAAACATCCTTTGTCAAACTTCCTCCAGTAAGTACTGGATCTTGTCAGGGCCAGGGGCGATGGGTTTTTTTAAGAACCCTAAACACCTCCTAATCAGTGAAAATATCCTGCAGAAGGTCGACCGCCATCCACAGCTTTTGCTCCTCTGTGTAACCCTTTTTTTTTCTTCTTTGGTGGAGATCGCTTCTCCTAACGCCTCTTGTACTGGCATCGCCACCTCAGTGGCATATTTACAAAACCGTGTTTAGAACGATGCCAAAGGCTTATTAATATTCGTGTAATAGCTAATTTAGGCACTATGATTTGACAGATGTTTACAGAAAGTAGGTCACACATCGTTTTAACTTCACAAAATATAAATTGGTTAAAGGGATCATTGTTTTAGTAAATTTTAATAAAAAAATTGACATTTGTTTGGATTATATTGTTTATAATTGAATTGTTCCCTTTTCGATTAATATTTTTAAACTGGTATTTTATTTCTTATACAGTCAGTACAGAAACCATAAGGACACCACATTATTTCGTAATAACTCGATAAAGAAACATTTGATTGTAGCGAAATTTTAATATGTTATGTATTTATATATTTGCGATTATCTCTTAAATTTGCATAAAAATATGTTCGTGCATTAATTTTAAAATTCTAAAAACGTGATTTCGGGGCGTCCAATAACCATAAAAGACACTTGCAAAAATCATCGAAAAATGACTAAAAACTTTGTGAAAAAAACAGGAAAAAAGTTTATTAATATGAAATAATGTTTCCTTTATTTTCAATAACTTTAAAACATCTATTGTCCATTGATTTTATAAGAGTTTTAATAAATTTCTGTCCAGTTCTTTCCAGGCACTCCTAATTGCGTTTTCCAGGTCAGATTTTGAATGAAACTGCCTTCCATTGTTGTAAACATTCCCCAAACATTTTCTATAAGATATAAGTCCGGGGAACAAGCTGGCCAACTTATAACTTTCAAATTTCTCTTCTGTAAAAATGTCTTTGTCAACTTGGAAGTGTGGATACCTTTCTTCTTACATCACTCAGGTGTTCACGGAAAAGGTGCGTTGCAGGTAAAGTAAAAAAAATCAAAGATTTCAAAAATAAACACGACACAAGGATCTTCTGCTAGGGTTTTACTTAGGTGATTTTTTATCTTTAAATTGAGAAATTTGATTAGGGCCGATCCCAGACGAACTGCAATACTGAGCCAACCCGTGGAGGAGTCTTGGCAAGCCGGAGACTACCACCTGTTTCCAAAGACAAGTTTAATATCGACGTCCTCCGATGGAAGACATATCAGATATTAAGCTGATAAGAACAGAAACTACACATTGATCTTAGCCATTTAAGGCCGAGAAGCGATACTTTTTCCAAATTAGGGCTGGACATTTACATCACTCAGGTGTTCACGGAAAAGGTGCGTTGCAGGTAAAGTAAAAAAAATCAAAGATTTCAAAAATAAACACGACACAAGGATCTTCTGCTAGGGTTTTACTTAGGTGATTTTTTATCTTTAAATTGAGAAATTTGATTAGGGCCGATCCCAGACGAACTGCAATACTGAGCCAACCCGTGGAGGAGTCTTGGCAAGCCGGAGACTACCACCTGTTTCCAAAGACAAGTTTAATATCGACGTCCTCCGATGGAAGACATATCAGATATTAAGCTGATAAGAACAGAAACTACACATTGATCTTAGCCATTTAAGGCCGAGAAGCGATACTTTTTCCAAATTAGGGCTGGACATTTACATCACTCAGGTGTTCACGGAAAAGGTGCGTTGCAGGTAAAGTAAAAAAAATCAAAGATTTCAAAAATAAACACGACACAAGGATCTTCTGCTAGGGTTTTACTTAGGTGATTTTTTATCTTTAAATTGAGAAATTTGATTAGGGCCGATCCCAGACGAACTGCAATACTGAGCCAACCCGTGGAGGAGTCTTGGCAAGCCGGAGACTACCACCTGTTTCCAAAGACAAGTTTAATATCGACGTCCTCCGATGGAAGACATATCAGATATTAAGCTGATAAGAACAGAAACTACACATTGATCTTAGCCATTTAAGGCCGAGAAGCGATACTTTTTCCAAATTAGGGCTGGACATTTACATCACTCAGGTGTTCACGGAAAAGGTGCGTTGCAGGTAAAGTAAAAAAAATCAAAGATTTCAAAAATAAACACGACACAAGGATCTTCTGCTAGGGTTTTACTTAGGTGATTTTTTATCTTTAAATTGAGAAATTTGATTAGGGCCGATCCCAGACGAACTGCAATACTGAGCCAACCCGTGGAGGAGTCTTGGCAAGCCGGAGACTACCACCTGTTTCCAAAGACAAGTTTAATATCGACGTCCTCCGATGGAAGACATATCAGATATTAAGCTGATAAGAACAGATGTAACGTTGTGCAAGTTTAATTCCATACGGAATCAATCATAGCAGTCACGTACTTTAATCTACGAGTAGTTTACCGATATGCAGCAGCCATACGGCTACTCCACATCAGTATTGCTCGCATTGTCCAGAATGGGGCCGTCTCCATTCTGAACGCAGGGTTCGGTGTCCATCTCCCCATTGTCCCCCAGAAGGGTAGGATTTTGGTCCTGAGGTCCCTGATCTGCCGACGCCTCCTCGGCTCGGACTTCGGTCATCCCTTGTTCGTTACCTGAGGGTTCCACCGGTCTGGCGGGCATGGTGCCCGTGATGTGCCCAGTGTATATGTCCCTCGACCACTTGATGGTGTCAGCCACTATGAGTTTCCTCAAAGTGGTGGCATAACTGTTGCCGATACCTAGGGCGGTGAGAACGCCATCATTCTCATCCGGCCAAGTCCCCAGGGCTCCTACAATTATAGCCCCCATCGTCGTCTTATAGCCTTGCGCCTCCAGTTCCACTCGAATGTGTTCATATTTGGAGATCTTGTGCTCACGTTTTTGCACAAGGCTAGTCGGACCGTTCTCGAATGGCACAGCCACATCAACTACTATAGCCGTTCGGTTGCCCTTGTCGAGGATAACTATGTCCGGACGATCGTTCGAGGAAGACCCCTCAACCTTACGATTGATTCGCATCTCTCGGTCATCGGCGAGAGGAATTCCTTTCGTGATGCGGTCCAGGACGGCGTTATGCCTCTTCGTGATGTGCACCATGGCGGGATTGCACTTGCAGAGAACATGTGGTAACGTTTCTAGCTTGTACCCGCACCGGCGACACCTCAGGTCTCTTGCTGCCTTACCCCTCATGGCCCCATTCAGGGGAAGACAGTTTAAGCGAGCCCTGAAGATGAACTTCCAGTCGGCGAACCGGATGTATTGGCCCTTCCACGTGAAGTGGTTGGACACCCGATTGCCGCTGCTGCACGCCACGACTTTGCCTTGGTCTGGCTTTTCGATTAAGGATCGGAGCTGACTGAAACGCACTGCCTTCTTCAGATCCGACTCGAGCGTTTTCAACGGGACAAGAGTTTCCCCACAGGCGGGTGCGGGAATGGGGTTCCCGACCCACCGGAGGTTCGGCAGGGCCTTGCGCAAGAGTCGGGTTGAAATCCGAGCTCTGCTCCATAGGCTTGCGACGTCGTTATAGTTGCCGCCAAGGCCATCCTCCATGTCACCGTTGAGAAAGCGCGCCGGGTCGGAGCTTACATCTCTCCCGGTGCGTCTCATCACTGCCGACCTGTAAATGCCTCTCGCGATGTTTGCTAGCCCGCTATCCTTGTTCCACAGAAACTTCGTTGCCTGGGTAACTGTGGAAACATCAGCCAGGGTCCTAGCCGGGAATAGCCCGAACCCCCCCTGATGTGGCGAAAGATATAGTAATTCGTTACTCGCCCGTTTGGGTAGCTTTGCCCATTCCTTCGCCTTCTTCTTCACCTCTTGGTCCCAATCCTTGAGGTGCTTCTTCAGGACAAAGCCACTTTTAAGCAAAAACTGGAGACGGGAAGACAGGAAAGTGTTCACCGCCGACAGCTTCTGCCATGGGGCTAGCAGAGAGGCATCAATCGACTTGAGGTCTTTGATCAGCTCCTCAACTGATTTTTCGGCAGAATTAAAGGCCCTATATCCTGTCGGAACTCCCAGGTGCCGGTAATGCTGCCCCTTTTTCAGAACCGGCATGGTCTTCCCTTGAACAGAGAAGACCTCGTTCAGGACCTTGTTCTTCTGCCCATGGACAAATTGTGAGGCACACTTCTTCTGGTTAAATACCAGACCAAGGCGATGGGCTTCTGTGCCCACAACGTCCAAGAGGCCTTGCAGATTCTCTTTAGTCTTGCTTACTACTACGAGGTCATCTGCATAGGCCAACGCCGTCACCCCTGTGTTATAAAACCAGTATCCGTGCTCCTCCCTCAGGGAACTGGCTGATGTAACAAGGCTGTCAATAGCAAAGTTGAAGATGAGAGGGCTGAGTGGACAGCCCTGCTTCACCCCCTTCTTGACAACCATCTCAGGGGTTATCCCCGCTTCCGTGATGTAGGACGTGGAGGTACCTGTATAAATTTCACGGATTTTCTCCACAAACGAGCGTGCTAGACCCTTCGCGGCCAACGCTTCCCAGATGGTGCCGTGAGGTACCGACCCAAAGGCGTTGGTAAGGTCAAGCCACGCCATCGCACATCTACGTCTGTTGCGACGAGCGTCCTGTATCACAGACTGAAGAACAAAGTTGTGCTCCAGGCAACCCTCGAAGGGCATAAAGCCCTTTTGTTCTGGAGCCAACTTTTCTTCGGAACGAGTCCAGTTCATCAGTCTTCTGGCGATGAGCGAGCTATAAAGCTTAGCTACAGTGTTGATCAGTGCAATAGGTCGCCAGTTGCGGGGATCTTCAAGTTCTCCTCCCTTGTGGATGAGAACTGTACGTGACTTCTTCCAGCTGTCCGGTATTTTTCCTAACGTTCTGCACTGGTTAAAAAGAGTGGTCAGGATGAAACATCCGTCGTCAAACTTTTTCCAGTGCAAGTACCGGATCTTGTCAGGGCCGGGGGCGGTGTTGTGGGTCTTTTTAAGGACTCTGATCACCTCCTCCTGAGTGAAAACTTCCTGCAGGAGGTCGACCGCTTGGTTTTCTTCTGGAAGAATCTGGGCGATTGCCATCGGGTTGTCCGCCGTCGGATCGTCCTCTGGGTGGAAGTGCGCAAAGATATTCTCTGCGCTGACGGGGCACTGCGGGCTAGGCGTCTCTAGGATTTCCCTCATGGCTTTCCTAGGGTTCTCGTTGAATAACTTTTGGAGACGACTGGCCGAAACGGGGTTGAATCCGTTTCTCGGGATCGTGGTGACTTGGGGCGGGCGGTGTCTTCTAATGTAGGAGGCACTACCAGCCATCACTCTCTCGCGCACCCGATGGATGAGGTCTTCGTGGGTTGAATCCAGAGATTCCTTGCAGTCGCAGTTTTTGAATTTCTCCATCCACTGCTTCTGCTCCTCTGTGGGACCCTCCTCTTTCTTTTTCGCTGGAGCTCGCTTCTTCTCCTGACGCGTCTTGGGTTCACGCGTCCCTTGTACCGGCTTCGCCACCACAGTGGCCCGGGCTTTGAGGGACTTGTTCCCTTTGCCTCCATTCTTGGATTCGCGGGCGACCGGTGGACTCAACCCCGCCTTACTCGGAGAGCCGTTTCCGGCACCTCTTTTGGGGGGAGAGGAGGACACCGTCGGAGCCGTGACCTTGGACTTTGGCTGCGTCTTGCTTCCCTTGCCTCCGTTTTTGGGCTCGCGGGCGACTGGTGCACTGGACCCCGCCTTACTCAGAGAGCCGTTTCCGGCACCTCTTTTGGGGGGGGAGGAGGCCACCGTCGGAGCCGCGACCTTAGACTTTGGCTGTGTCTTGCTCCCTTTTCCTCCGTTCTTGGTCTCGCGGGCCAGCGGGTTAGCCACAACCTTATTAGGAGATCCGTTGCCGGGTCTCTTTTCAGGAAGGGACAAAGCCGCGGGTCGCGCAACGGTCTTGGTCTTCGGTGGAATCTTCTTCGGAGGAATCTTCGATTTTGGCTGGGCAACTGTTGGTGCTTTCGTGGTCTTCTTCTTCCGGTTGGACACTACTGTCCAGCCATCATCAGCTTTAGAGCACGTCGGCACCTGGGACGTCCGAACATCCGCAACCACTGTCACCTTCACGGGAGTGGAGTGTGGAGGGACAGGGCGTGCAATGGTGACCCTCTTCTCTTTGGGTGGTCTCTGGGTGGCGGTGCTTGTCGTGGGAGAGGGCCCGACAGCGCACTCGACTACAGATCTCCTACTTGGGGAAGAAATGTTGAGCATTCTCTTCGGAGTCTGAGTTACCACCGATCTCGTCTGTATGGGAGGAGACGACGGAGACTGAAGTCCTTTGCTTGCCAACCTCTGGTTCGAACTTTTGGTCTTGGGAGTGGCAGGCGACTTGTTGGACTGGATAGCCTTTGGCAGGAGTACAGGGTGGACTTCCTGCATGTGTCTCAAAGCAGGAGCCAAGCTGTGGAAATCCCTGTTTTTACAAAATACACACCTGAAGCTGAAGGCTATGGTATCATGGGTCCTGGAGAAGTGGTCCATAGAGGCTCCAATGTTGGTAAAAGAAATCTTGCATTTCTTGCACTGGAGCTCTGATCCATCAAACGGGAGTTGATAGACTTGAAGCAGCCGAGCCCTCTTGGGAAGAGAGGTGAAGAACGGGTGCCTGTCTCCGTTTGGTGAACTGGAAGGCGAAGACACAGTGGAGCTCGGAGAGACTATCTCTGGAGCCCGTTTGCGGGAAGCACGATTGTCCCTGGACGTATTAACGACTGGCGCCTGCTCGGGAGGAGGCGTAAAGAGTCTGGTCCTGGGGACGGGCGATATTTCGAAACAAGGCGTAGGTCGTGTCGGGGTGGAAGCCGCGAACGAATGCTGCTGAGCGGGCGAAGCCATTTGCGAAATATGCGCACAAAACGATCAATTAAGCTGATAAGAACAGAAACTACACATTGATCTTAGCCATTTAAGGCCGAGAAGCGATACTTTTTCCAAATTAGGGCTGGACATTTACATCACTCAGGTGTTCACGGAAAAGGTGCGTTGCAGGTAAAGTAAAAAAAATCAAAGATTTCAAAAATAAACACGACACAAGGATCTTCTGCTAGGGTTTTACTTAGGTGATTTTTTATCTTTAAATTGAGAAATTTGATTAGGGCCGATCCCAGACGAACTGCAATACTGAGCCAACCCGTGGAGGAGTCTTGGCAAGCCGGAGACTACCACCTGTTTCCAAAGACAAGTTTAATATCGACGTCCTCCGATGGAAGACATATCAGATATTAAGCTGATAAGAACAGAAACTACACATTGATCTTAGCCATTTAAGGCCGAGAAGCGATACTTTTTCCAAATTAGGGCTGGACATTTACATCACTCAGGTGTTCACGGAAAAGGTGCGTTGCAGGTAAAGTAAAAAAAATCAAAGATTTCAAAAATAAAAGTTATAGGAATTCACTTTCCTCACGTAGGCCATGGCCGTGCTCATGCACGCATTCATATCACACGCTATATTTGAACGAGATCCAGAAACTTAATTTCATTACCTAACGTTGTCCAGATGACCACGTCCGCTCTTAAACAGAATTTACAACATTTACTTTCTGACGCAGTTCCCTACAAATTGTCTGTCCTTTTATAGAAAGCATGAATTCAAATACTGTTAAGTGCTCTGCCAATGATGCCCGGCATTTTTTAACGTCGTACTGCTATCGCTTTCCTGAGTAGCCCGAGCTGGTTCGAGAATTTCTCAGCATTCTAGAGAGAGAGAGAGAGAGAGTATCTCCTGTCTTTGTCGGTTGACGAATTACGAAACAATTACCTAATTTGCTCCTTGCACGTCAACGCCGACCCGGGAGAAATAAGTCTCATCGAGGAGGAAAAAGCGGCTCAAGAGTACAAATCCCATTGGTAGACATCCAAGACTCCATCTTCAACGCTGGAATCAGCAACATCACGCAACTCCAAGCCCCATCTATGTTGTACGAGATGGACCTTCAGTTGAGAGCTCTGGAATCGTTTTTTGCGGTACGGGAAATTCCGATCTATTTATCGAGACGACCTGCCCTCTCCGCGGCAAAGGGTTTTGCACTCTTAATACGTTGAGGACCCACATGCTGAAATATCACAGAATACCCGGCTTAAATAAATTCTAGTGACGTCTCTTATCATCAGTGCTTCCGAGAGAAGTCATTAAAAATTGAAGTTTCGCCTCCTTGATTAGCCAAGGACCCGACCAAATTTCAAATTGTGCTAAACGGATGTGGTAAGGTATTTTGATATTATGTTGATAAGTACAGGGGCCACATGCTGAAATATCACAGGCACTTCTCCCGTGGAAATTGTGACAAGTCATTCAAGACAGCTGGCAATTTCAGGACTCACAAAAGACTTCACTGCAAAAGTAAAGAACTAGATTTTTAACTGCTAAACACAAAGCTTAAACTTTTTTTATTATTATCTTACTTCATTGGTTAAAGTCTAATTAAACCACATCACACTTTCAACTCTAATTATAAAAAATCCTTATTTTGACAGAGGATTAAATTATGTTTGAATATAATATTTTATAAAATATATTTGAAAGTTGGAATTATATGATTTTTAATATATTTAAAATATATTACATATGGCGTAACATATAACGGTGGCATCATGTCACTTCTTGGCCAGGGTCAGATTCGGTTTGAAATTTTTTGAGATGTGGCTGAGGGATTCATAGTTATGACCACATTTCTTGCAAGTCTTATTCTTTTATGGACCATGGATGTCTGTTATTTGCCGGGATGTTTAGGCGAGCCTTGTGGATGAAATTCAACAATACATAGGTAGTCACATCGTTGAATGAACTCTCTGATTGGGAACACTTCTGGATGAGGCTCCTATAATTAATAAAACACAACCCTTTTCCTTTTGTAATTCATCACATCAATTCCCTGATATGGAATAAATGTTCTATGAAAACTATGCTATTATATTCTTTCAACCTGTGCAAAGTGACAAGTTAATTAGTTTTATTAAAAAACTTTTTGGTGATGCTCAAGTAACAATAAATGTTTTGGGGCACACTTGTACCCCCGTCAGTTAAAACTGGAAGTTTTTTACCTTAGGCATCCAAGAGTTAAGAGCCAGTGATGGTCAGCTTACATCTGAGAAGGTTAAAACAAATTGTAGATAAACTAGGATGAAGAAATCATCTGAAATAAAATCTAAACCAAAATAATTATTTAATACTCTGCCCAAATATATCATCAGTTCCTCAACCCATATTAGATGCCAAGATACAATCCTTAATCTCAACAAATACCTCACAATAAATTATTTCAATTTGGGTTATACTATTTTTGTTGTAACGAATAAATAATTATCAACTTGATTGTGAAGTACAAGAGTTAATAAGTCAACTAAACTCACTTGGAAATAGAAACTCCGCCAAAGTAGCACAGCTGATGGATGTCTAAATGCAAGATCAAATAGATTTTAAATGGCTCAACAGCAGCATTATTTTGTTGACATTCAACACCACTCATTGATAGACCAAATGCAATTTTATTAACAACACCACTATTACTAGTAATTAGCTGGCCAAGAGCATTGCCCCTGCTTGTAAATCACCCACCAGGGAATAATTACCATTGCTCAACATTAAAAGCAAGCGAACTCATAAGGAAACCATTGATTTCAATTGAAAGTACTACTTCTTGGCATTTTGGTTAAGATCAAAGTGTTGTGTTGTGCGAGTTGTTTGCTGTTCTCTAGTTGTTTGATAAAAACTTGAACTAAACTAGTAAATAATAGCTAAAAATTAGATGAAAGCATTCATTTCGGTTTCAGGATAAAGAATATATAAGTTTTCTATATTTTCATTCTAGCAAACTCATATGCCTAGCAATTAGACTTTCAAGACATATATAACCACCACATCCATCACAAGGGATGTCATGACACTCCAGCAAGAATGAAGAACAAGTGGCCACAACAGCCCCGGGAGATGAAAATCCAATAGAACATATATCTCAAGAAGCTTCTTTAAAACCATGTTTACTGATACTTTGACTGCTTTTTCCGCCATCACATTATTTTATTTCCTTACAAACTTTGTTTTGTTAATGAAGAAGTTGGAAAGCCATCTCTACCTCCATCTAGACAACCATCCCCTCCCTAGCTAATCTATTAAATGCAAGATCAAAGTGGCCGTCCGCAGCGTTGTTCTGAACAAGCTCCAAATGAAAAGAAGCCGCATCCAGAAGTGTTCAAAGAGTCCCAGTGTCCACTCTGCTCAAAAGATAAATCAGTCTGTGTCAAAGATCTAAAAACAGCCCTCGTCCATTTTATCCCACATAGAGCAGCAACATGTTTCAACTGCAGATGTTGTGAATCTTCGAACCCTGAAGAAGATTGGGCCGAAAGACATTATCAAGACAGCCATTCAAGGCTTGCCAACAAGCATTGAAATGCAACTCAATCACAAATCCAAATAAACCCTTCCCTAGACCCCCAGCTTGCAAAAAACTCCAGCA